>JBBMFX010000128.1:3122133-3132707 GCA_037832545.1 Rhabdalestes septentrionalis
AGACTCTCAAAAACTCTTTTAAAAATCTCCTCTCCGCGGACCATGCGCTGCTGCAGTTCTTTCAGTATTTACTTTTCTTGGGGTTTTTTTTAGCTTCTGCGGTAGAAACTGAGCCGCTAAAACACAAACAAAACAAAAGTAAATAAACTTTCCCGCGCTGAAAACGTCACAGGAAACGGTGCTTAAACGTATACACAGTAAACAATTAATTATCAGACAGCACGAGATCAGATTTTAGTTAAACAAATTTAAACACGTTTTACCCCAAAAAACAACAGAAAGAGCTTCAGACGACTCACCACCAATCACACGCTTCCGGTTTAGACCCTGCCCCAACGGCCACCCCCCCACCCCTTACAAAACACACACACACACACACACACACACAATGTAGTAAAGAACATAATTTAACTGCCCTATGTGCAATCTCTTACTGTGCAATAGTATTAAAGTATAATTTGCCTTGGCGCCGGTGACACCTGTACCATTATAGCGTTGGACACAGGCCAATACTCCAAGCAATCCTTCTTCTATGGTCCATTCACGAAGCAGTGAAAAGGTTCTGTAGAGATGTTTGTCTGACCTTTTTTGCAGTTGGATAATATGAACTTGAATAGAACCATATAAATATAGTTATGATAACAAAAACACAATGTATTTATCTTATTAGCCTAGTACAATAAGGGCCGCTTTAAGCTTTTAGTGGTATTGTATCCCTTGAATGTCAACGTTGGTGGTGTTTACAGCAGTGAAACCTGAAAGAACATCATTTTACCTGAGATTCTTTAAACACAGAGGTATCCCGAGTATCCGGACATAAGGCCTTTCATGTCCGAGTCCAAAGGAGAGCTGGAATTTTACCATATGTGTGGAGTGCTGACCCACTCTGGCCGTGGCTCCAGACATTACTACTGCCACGTCAAGGTCTCATATCATCCTGTATTATCCCACAACACACCACTTACTCTGCTTCTACACTGCAGACTTGGTACTGACCTGGTGAGTTCCTCAAAGGCCAGCGATGGGCTCTAGTACAAAACGAATGATTCATCTGTGAGCGTGAGTGACAGAAGATCAGCACTGAAGCAGCAAGCATATCTGCTGTTCTGCATTAGCTTCACATCCTTTGGACTTTATTTGAAGGATTCAGGTCCATTCAGTTGATGTAAGAAGAATAACTTAAGAACATTAGAGATTTTTTTCCACTGGTCTTCAAAGCCAGCTGACTTGTGGAACACCAAACAAAATATCTTCCTCCAACATACTGCCTGGACCTGTTTCCACCCTAAGAGGACACGCAAGAAGACCCACTGTCCACAGCTTACAACTTCTGATGGCGACCGTGAGCACAATCGTGATCATATGTCTCTGTGCCATGAAAAGATAGGAGCCTCCAACAGGGAGCAGTCAGCTGGGACAATGTCTTGTGTGGAATCTATAAGAGACACCAAAGAACCAGCACTGAGCGTCTGAAGAAACCAGACACGTAAAAGAGAGTGATTGATGGACATGTGGCTGATTGGTCAACTAACCAGTACAGAAAACTCCGGCTGGTGGATGAAGCTGAAATGGACGAACAGACACGTTCCATCAAAGAGACCAGGTCAGCTCATCAAAGCCTGTGTATTCTAAAGACTCTGAAAATGTTGTCGGTCGGCAAAAATGAGTGTGAAAAAACTGCTATACTGACCTCAGACCTGATGTGGAGCGATGTAACCAAAAGTGCCGCCATGACACGGATGTCCTGCAGAGCTCTGACAGACCCAAGCGAGCTCGAAATGATCAACCAGGACTTTGCTTCAAGTGTGTGACAGAACACACTCAGATTTTAACAGCTGTTATTGAGATAACAGAAATCATTTTGTTTCTTCATGAAAACAGTTAAAAAACAATTTACATAAACATGACCATCTACATCTAAGCGTCACACCTACCTCCTTTTTTCACCATGATTTGAGTGTCTTTATTTACAAGTGGTTACAGAATTAACTGTCCCAGAGCAGTTATTGATGACCTCCTGGCCTGTTTTACACACCTAATGTGAGTTACTGAGTCTCTAGGAGAGAAATGTATTACAAATATTTAATTTGTTCTCAAAATCAGTTAATTGATTTCTTTTTTACAGCCTAATGTTTTAATATTTATTATTTATTTATTGTTTAATAGCCATGTTTATTTACCTGTACGCTTTTGACCCTGGAGGAGCAGCAGTTTTTTTGTGATGAAGATGAGGAGCAGTGAGGAAGCCGTGTATTCAGAAACAGGCTAAGCTTACACTTGAAATTGAGTAATTTGGCGCAAACGCTAGAATATAGTCTACTGGTGATGGAGATGAGGAGTTCGATAGTGATGAACATTCATTACAAGCAGGAGTTAAAAAACCTGCTGTCATTAAGAAGTCTCATATCTGCCACTAGATGTCACTGTTTCTGAGGTTTAACGGAGGTTTACCTTGAACCTGCTGCTGACAAGGTTTAACTGGGTTTTAATCCCATTGTAAAATAAACAGTGTTATTAAAGCATTAAACGTCATTAACACATTAATCCCCTACAGGCTGGGCTTCTTCATAATACAGTATTTATGCAATTACGGACATTAGTTATGGACACATTTCACACCAGACAACTCTAAAGTCAATAAAGTTAAGTTCATTACTAGTACACCATCAGTGCTAAGTAACATTACTAAACAGCAAGTTAGAATTTTCCCAAGTAAAAGAAAGCAGTGCCTAAGAGATTTGAGGCTTTTGTCTGTCTGTGCAAGTTTTAAATTAAAATATAATAGTTAATTTGCAGCTATTTTAAATTGCATTATAAATACAAATGAAAAGATGTTGAAACTCATCACGTTATCTATAATTATTGAAGATTCATGACTCTGTTTTAGGACTCGACTGTCGTCCCCCCCCCCATATATTACAGAGTCAAATCGATTACAAAAATCAGTTTTTTCTAAATGATCAATGATGGCCCCCCCCTGATCAACCGTTCCAAAACTTATACACTCATGCAGTGCAGGGGACATTAAATTAATTTTTGATGTTTGAACTATGCCCATATTCAGTTATTTAGCTTAATTCAGCTATTTATATTTATTATTGATATTACAATCGGAGTTCTGAAATGAAGCCTCACTAATCCAGAAAATGGTAGATTAATACATCTTCCCAAATTTTAAAGGGCCCACATGATGAAAAACTCAATTACTTGAATTTTTTACCATTACGAAATGGGAATAGAATATTGATCGCCAGACTCCAGCAGTCCCTGCCACCTGCTATTGATAAGCACCTCTGTAAATAGAAGGACATTGCAATGTCAGTCTAGCCTAAGACTAGGCCTAGTTCGCACAAAATCTATATAAAACTTAAGCTGTGTACTGTTTTGAAGGATTTAACCAAAACATTTTTGTGATTTAACCAAACCCCCCCCAAAGATATGCGTTTACTAATATCCCCCAATTAAATCGACAGCTGGTTGCCTGGTGGCCCGTTTGATCAGAAGGTCATGGGTTTGAATCTCAGGACTGCCAGTGGCACCACTGAGGTAAGTTTGACCAAAGCACTGCTCTCCAGGCGCTGCAATGCTGGCTGACAACTGCTTCACATGGTGGATGGGTTAAATGCAGAGGATCAAGTCGGGATCGTAGTCTAAGGCGCTGTGCTCAGGCCGCAGTCTCCCCTGGTCTGAATATTGTTGTACGATATTAGATTTTGTGTTTGACACGTACAATGAAAACCACACCTTTAGCATCACTATATACAGCTGTTTATTTTCTCCAAAACATTTCATGAACTACATACTAGCACAAAATAAATGTGTAATGGAGCGACTTTCAGGAAGATAGGAAAGATGATAACACAGAACAGACAAGGACAAAAATGGGGGAAAATATGGCATTTCTACATGATACAAGCATGAATATCTTTACAATGTTAAACATAGGCCTAGCAATCTAAGCCAACTTTGAAGTGAGTGCTATACGAGTGTTGTTTTTTGTTTTTGTTTTTTTAGTTTTATGTGAAGCATCAAATACACAAGTGCTTATCTTGGGATTTTAGAGATACAAGACACAAGATCGCATCTGTGCAATTATGTGAGTGTTAGACGTATTTGTTTTGGAAAGCCAAGAATGGTCCACTAAAATCCACACACAAACTGGTCCAGGTGGAACTGAGTGTTCAGGGTTTCCCCTCAAACTAGATTTGAAGTTCAAGACGCTGCTATTTGCTGATGATCGGTATAAAACTCTGGAGCTGACTCAAAAACTCCAGATTCTTCTCATATAGTGCTCTACGATTTTCTACTACGGTCTCGCTCTGTCGAAAACTTTCTGAGAAGGTTAAAACCATGATTTCAGGCTATTTGCCATAAATCTAGTGTTGTTAATACTCTGTACATATGCTGATGTGAAAAGTTTGGGGAGGGAATCCTGAAAAATCCAAGAGTCCACCTGGAGCTCCAGTAAAACAGTCTCAGACAGAACACTGCTGGGTCAGGCTCATCACAACGAGGTACTGATTCGGAAAAAAATCTGCTCCGGTTAACGCATGGTGGTTAACTACCGTTGTCCTCTTCTTAAACTCTACACATGTGACCATGTGACGAAAATGCTACAAGAGTGATATAAAAATATATGGTTTGTTTCTGTCTTTGTACACCGGTCTTTTCTTTAGCCTGAGTCACAAATTCATGATTAAATCTACACACAAACTCTTCACATTGCATATTTATTTGACCTTCACTGGATGAATGCATTCTCTTAATGCCAACATGAACATGACAGAGTGACAAAGCCTTGACATTTCTAGATATATGTTTTAGACTGTTCCACTTAAAATGAATAATAAAAACACCATGCTTAGCTTTATTTTATTTTTTTTATACCTGAGAGAATGCACATGCAACTGTACAAATATACTGTATATGTATGTGTATTATGTGTAGAGATACATTATGTACCGGATAGGCCTAATGCACGCTTGCTTTGAATAAAATTTAAAAAAGACTGAAAAGTATAAGGCAGCTGACTCCAGGACTCTTTCCCTTCCACCTGTCTGTCTGAGACGAGTGCGTGGATCTACAGCTTTCCCCTCATGAGCTTTCCCCCCACTTTGAGTTTGGCTTTGGACCGTTACAGTTTCTTTCAGTCGGTGGTGTGTCGCCTGGGCTCCAAAGCAAGAACGAAACAAATCTAGACTCGACCAAAACTAAAGAACTCTGAGCCATCTGGTTCTAGAATTCCCAACCCACAGTTCTCTAGCATTCTAGAACGTTCCTCCGCTGGCTGTGAATTCGGTAACTCCGACTCTAGATTGGTTTGGTCTCGATGTGGAGTAAAGGCTAGCAAAAAATAAAGGTTTTGGCAGAACCACGTGGACTCGGGCTGCACTTCTGTATTAAAACTATCAGCTTGAACCCTGACACTCTCCCAAAATAAGGCTTTGGGTTTTAGGCACACAGAGGTACTGTAACTGAGCTAGCGTGTCGATGAATGAACGAATCCTGCAAGCCACGAAAGAGTCGCAGATTCAATCTGACGTATTATAATAATAATCAGCATAATCATAATCACAATAACAACAATAATAATAATACAATTCCTATGGCGGATGAGAGAGTACACCCATTAAAATGAGCAAGTTACAGGCAAGACTGCTGGTGAATGGTGTGTATTAGTGTGTGTTTGTGTGTGTGTGTGTGTGTGTAAACCAGTACTTAAGGAGGTAGCAGAGGAGGATTGAAGCAGCAAGGAAGCCTCCAAACAGGAGACCAGCAATGCCTAGATAACTGAATGAATCTGGATAGAGAACTAAGCTCATGTCGTCCACGCACAACATGAGAAAACGAATAATGAATACAATCAGATTGAGTTTGGTTGATCAGAGGTGTGATTCCACTATGAGTGTGACAACCTCCTTTCTTGGGGACTCTGCTGTACTTAATTGAAGGCAGAGGGGCAGTGTGTCCATAACAAATAAAGCTATGATCTGAGGAAATAGACAGACAGCAGGCAGTTAGCTGTGTGAGCAGAAGACTCAAGCAAGCTCTTACACCAGAGACCTTCAGGTCTGGACCCTGAATCCAGCTTCAAGTCCTGGATGTTGTCATCACTGGTAGAAATGAAACTCGAAGGCCTATTGAGGGCTACCAGTGTTTACAAAGTCCAGGACCAAAACTAGACTGGAGGTCTGGAGCTGAACTCTTTACAACCTTCAAATATCACCAAACAGCCACAAAGCAACAGCAGCACAGACACTCCACACAAACATAGCCAACTGCTCACAGACCGAGCAAAAAAACACGGCTAAACAGCAGAATGACACCAATTGCAAATATACTGAGATTAGCATGGCATGGGATTAGCCGACTTGGTTGTCAATGCTTTGCCAGCTGGCAACAGAGTGAGCTAATACTGACAGAAAGTAGCTTTTAGGCTAGTGGAACATCTCACCAGGCTAATAGGCCAACAACAAAAATCACGCTACAACACTGTTTAACACAGCCATGCTACATCAGCACGCAAAGAAAGAGGGGTTTAGGCTGCCTGGCAAGAGGCAGAGGACCCTCTGAACTGTAGGCTTATTATGCAGATGTTTTGAGGTAAATAGTCCAGCATTTGAGTTGGAGGAATAAATAAGAGAAAGAATTAGTGTATATGTGTTTGTGTGTGTTTGTATTTTCTTTTCTTTTCTTTTTTTTTAAATAAAAAAAACTGATGAAACACAATCATGTACTGAATACATGTGCGGATGGGAGAGGTAGATCATTTTGGTTAACAACGGCACCTGTCGGTGTGTCTCTTTGCACAATCAACTTTCAGAGTCATCCAAAGTCCTGCTCTGCTCATCTGCTCCTAAAAAAAAAAATCTCCCATGAGCTCGAAGCCCAGGCCTTTACACATTTTGACCAAACTTGGGGCTTGGGCCGAACCATAGTTCTAGACAGTGAACCCAACCCAGCCTGGTTTTCTCCTATACGTCACCTATAAGGCCTGGAGCACATGCCCTACTCAAGAGCCAGTCTCAGAGAGTGGCCATGGTGGGGCTAGTCTGTAGCATTTCTCCTTTGCTAGGTGGGTAATTCTACCACTGCGGGGTCCGAAGTCATTAAAATAAGCTCCGAAATCCATAGCAAGATGAGCATTTGTGTATTCTGTATAATAGTCCTATATTAAACAATACAAACTGAGTTCTGAAATTCTATTTTAGCCAAGTCACATCACAGTGACTTCACAGGTACTTCACAGAAGTATTAAAATGTACAACAGAATTTGTTTCTCGGCTTAAACTGTAAAAATGCATTAAAATGTGATCCTATGTTAAAATTATGTTTACATAATATTTACATGTTTTTTTTTTGCCAATGGTGTTAAGAGACACAATTTTGCTAAAATACTGACAGATATGGCAAAATCAAAAATACTGTCAGTGGTGGTTACACAAAAAGTACAACTGTTTATAATAACATGAATGCAGTATATGTCATTTTCTAAATATGACTGAAATTAAAGTGGCAGTGGACTACACTTTTGAAAAGCTCCCATTTTCGACAGTAGTGTTATGGTCAGTGGTTTGTTTTACAAAAGACTTAACGTAGGACTTGTACCTCGTTTGCCACCGCAATGGTAGAATGATCCAGGTGCATTCAAAGACGATTGCAGTGTTATCCTGAGAAGCGCCCAGCAAAGTGTACAGTTGTGCTGAAATCCCAAAGCCAAACCTTCCTTAAATGTAACTGCTCTGTTCCTAGCCCCACCTTGCTCATATAACAACCAACCCTGATATCATACGGATGTCGAAGCCAGCAATTCAGAACGAACAAAAACCCTTTTCTCAAGCTTTCACAACAAACAGCGTACAAAAGGTCATTCTCGGCATCACAAAGAAGTTACCCCATCTCAAAATACTGACTTTCTAGAAAAAAACGGACCTCTGTGCTAGAGGCCCTATTTTGTTCAATTCAGGCACCTCACCATTAACCATTGCAGACAAAAGGCAATGCAACCAAATGGAGGGTTCCCTTCTGTGCCAAATACATCTGGGGTCCTTCCTTAGTAAGCCTGGCCGAGGCCAAATTGTCCCTCTTGGGCCGAAATTGCTGAACTCTTCCCTGCTGAAACCATGGTGGAAACAGTCCTGATAAATGTGTGTGTGTATGTGTGTGGATCCGTATGCGATGCTGCCTTTTGTTTCCCTTGTTGAGTTTCTGAAAGTTATCCAGTTGCACTGAGACGGCTGTTCTGAGCTGAGTTGAGTTCTTGTAAGGCTACGGAGGCGACGACGCTGACCCGGGTCTGGGAAATCGTTTTTTCTTTTTTGCTAGTTTTGTTGTTGCAAAAACTGCCATCTCTGTGTTTCCTGTTCACAGCGCTGGATGACAAAGCTTATGCTCTTTAGCTATTAGAAATAATCCAGTAGAAGCTGATCATAGCTAGTAAAATATACACAGAACTTGTAGGTTAACCCAATGTCGTCTAGGTGGTGCGGACACTCCATGACTCTGTCCAGTAAAAATGCAAACACCCCCCCCCCCAAAAAACAACAACAAACAAACAAAAAAAAAACCCCAAAATACAAGAGTCAGGCAAGCTGGCAAGAGAGCGAACAACTTGAGTGTCAGTGTCCAGCTCTTTAAAATCCACATCCATGCCCCCCCCTCCCACCTTCACAACTGCGTGGACCACCTGCAGACGTTTGTCCAGACGTTTGTTTTTGTCTGTTCCTCCAACTTCTCATACGTTCGTAGAACATTCTAGCTCTTTTCAGCTTTTCTTTCCTATGAAGCAGTTTTTTTTGTTTATACACAGAGGTTTCAAACATGAGCTAAAAAAAAACCAAAACAAAAAAACCATCACAGCTCCTTCTTTTAGCAGCCAGACACATCCGTCTGTCCATCCGTCCGTTTGTCCTCTTCTTCCACAGCGCACTTAAAGCTTTGTAGGCTACGGTATTACGGCAGAAGTACTGGCGTTGGAGGAGGCGCGTGGGTGTAAGTATAGATATTCATATAGATGTACGAGGGATCTCCTCCCCTTGATTGAATTTTTTGAGGCAGCGTTTATGGTCAGAACGGGGACGCCACGTGTTCCGCGGTGTCTCCGATTCTTCCTTAGTCGTAAAGTTCTAGCACGGTTTTGCACAGCAGCAAGAGTCTTTGTTTGAGATGTGTCGTTGATTTGCAAAGATGAAAAACAAAAAACAAACAAACAAAAAACAAAACAAAAACAAAAAAAAAACTAAGAAAAATGTTTCTGATGGACATTATATCAAATCCATAGAAAACTATATGATAATAAAGTATAATAACAATAAAAGTAATATTAAATGATCACTTCGCACCTAACATCATGGATAGATAAAAGTTGTCATAGCTTATTACGTCACCTCAGAGAAGAGAGATTAAAAAAAAAAAATCATATTTGCATATTTCTCCCAAGCTTCTTTTGAACTGATTAGTTATCTTAGTAATTGCCTACCTTGTCGTTTTTTCATTAGACTTAATATATACAGAAATAATAAAAGTGGTATTTACAATGTCTGACCACAAGAGAGCAGCACAAAACTGTAAACTGTTTTATGCAATGTCTGGACTGTTCTAGCTTAGAAACGACTAAGAATGACTTTGTTCGCTGCCTTAGTAATACATTGGATACATCCTAATTCACACGGTCTACGGTGAGCAGCACCAAATATGCAGAGGCAGATTCTGGAACAGAACGCGCGTACTGGCAAACAGAAGTGATTCTGCCTCTGATTCAGAATATGCCAGAGTTTGGAGGAGCTACCTGTTGTATTTGATAAGCTGCACATCTTACCAGTTAATAGATAAAACACTGATTTATGAGACCTGGCAGCTTCATAATCTTTTGGCACTTTTGCACTTTTTTTTAAAATTATTAATCCAGATTGATAGTCTAGAGTGACAATATAAAAACTGGGCCTTTTCCAACTAACATAAAAGCTCAACTGTACACTACACATACAGTTGTGAGTAGAGGTAATTATAATCGGCCCAGTACACCAGGCTTAGTGTTGGTGGGTCTAATCATAGGTCTTGGAATTCAGTCACATTCTCGTAGGCTCGCTCTCTTGTGGTCATTAAATATCCTATCTATACAGACATCAAAAATAGAAAGCCCCCTTTGCACTTCATTCAGTGTGTGCGCACGTCTGTTAAGAATCCTTTCATATAACACACAAACACATTTCTACACGTCTCGCCATACACGCACACTAGCGCACACACACACGCACACAAACAAACCAAAAAGGGGCCTGCTAATCCTATTTTACAACAGAGGATAACCCAGCCATATGCTTAAGTTTAAGTAGAAACCATCTCTCTTAAATATAGATATTAACTTATATTTATAGGTCTATTCTTATATTTATAAGTACATTCTTTTTTTTAATATTCCCTTTAGCAGAGGAAAGGGAATTCTAAAAGCATGCCCATGACCCTTCTCCGGACTTACATACACAAACGGGTTCACTCCCCTCTCTCATTCTCTCTCTCATCCTCTCTCTCTCTCTCTCTCTCTCTCACACACACACACACACACACACACACAC
>JBBMFX010000128.1:3175519-3189425 GCA_037832545.1 Rhabdalestes septentrionalis
GTGTGTGTGTGTGTGTGTGTGTGTGTGTGTGTGTGTGTGTGTGTGGGTGTGTGTGTGTGTGTGTGTGTGTGTGTTTGCGTGTGTTTATATGATTTGGACATTGTCATCAGCGTAGGGATATTCACAGCCCGCCACTGCAGCTTTAGTTATCATCCATGTGTTTGTGTCTGTTGTATCTGCTATATGAGCTGACAAGCAATATGGGTATGTATCATCATTATCAGTATTACATTACAATGGGCATTCAATAATTTATCTACATCAGTAAAAAACAAAAGAGTTTTAAACTAGTCTTGTATTTTTTTTTCAATATAGGTACCTGATAACTCCATACACCTCATCCACTTTTCCTGTAAAGACTTTGATCCTTTTAAAAAACCTCCAAACCAGGACATCACAGCAGCCTTGATGTCTTCATCGCCTGAAACCTGCTGTCCACAGAGAGATTTCTTTAAAACTCTGAACAGGAAATAAGCTAAAGGAAGCCATCAGGTCAAGACTGTGGTGTGGATGGTTCAATACCCTCATTTTTGGAATGGAGCCTGTGACAGAGCCCCCCCCCCATCATATTCTCTCACATCTCTGACTCTCATACTGACAGCTTTAGACCTTCTGTCTTCAGAGATGGGGAGTACTAGGTTGGACACTTGACTTTTCCAGCATCCAGAGCACGAGCAATGTAAGTTTTCAGTGTCTGAATTATGGCTTTAACAAGAAACAAACACATAGAGCGCACTTACTGAACAGCTGTGTGGTAGAAAGGAGGGTGAACAGAAAACTCAGTCTGTGTTAAATTGGGTTCGAGTAAAGGAAGCAAGATGAGAAAGAGCTGAACGTAATCACAAATCAGGAGACCCTGAGTCAGGGTTAGTGTCTTCTGTTTGTGTTCCTGTGTATGTTTTGTGATTTTTGCTGTGCACGTCCTCCCCTTTCCCTTCCTCATCAGAACGAACTTTGACAGATAGGTTGGTCATGAAACACATTAAAGCCGCCCTTCCAGCTCACCAGACCCCCTTCAAGTTTCTTATCGCCCCAACCAGCCCACAGACGAAGTCATATCCACTGCACCTGTCACTCAGTAACCTGGACAAGAGAAACACCTTCGTTAGGATGCTCTTAATTGACTTCAGTTCAGCGTTCAAAACTATCATCCCACAGAGACTTTCCATCAAGCTGAGCAGGCTCGGCCTCAACACCTCCCCAACCTACACAGAGGAGGTGACAAGACTGGCTGCCTGATGTAAGACAACAATCTCTCTCTCAATATTAACAAGGCAAAAGAGATGATAACTGACTTCAGGAAATCCAGCCCTGCTCACCCAGCTCTCACCATTAATGGCACTGCTGTAGAGAGAGTTCCTGGGCATCCATATCACTGAAGACCTCTCTTGGACCCTCAACTCCATCCTCTATAGCTAAAAGGGCACGGCAGTGCCTGCACTTGCTATGCAGATGGAGAAGAGTGAGTCTCCCCCCACCCATCCTCATCACAGTCTATAGGAGCACCCTCTAAAAGTCTCCTCTCCTGTTGCATCACTGCCTGGTACAGGAACTGCTCTTTCTCAGACTGTAACTCACTGCAGTGATAGTGAAAGCAGCTGAGAAGGTCGTGGCGTGCCCTTACCCCCCTGAGGGACGTTTTCCAAACCCGCTGCTTTAACAGAGCCAACATCATTGAGAAGGACAGTTCCCACCCACTACACAGACTATTCTCCCTTCTACCATCTGGCAAATGGGATCAAAGCTTCCATTCTGGTTCTGCACGGCTTCATACCACACGTCATCAGGGCCCTGAACGCACATAAATGTCTAGATCGTTCTTGGTTCACCAGCACATTTCAGCTACATCATTTTAAGCCACCAACTACCTCATTTTGTGATATTCATACTGCTTAAAATGTTTACACTTTGTTTTATACGGTACTATAAAACGAAACTTTACGATGCCACACTCAATTAGCACCTGCATTCTACCGTAACTCTGCCAGTACAGGCACCCTAACCACCAATCACTGTTATAATTCTACACTCACTGTGGTTTTACTGTGCTGCTAACTGTGCAATAAGTATTAGAACATGATTCCAGTGCAACATATGCTCATGTGCAATAACGTGTGTGTATGTAGCGACATATTTTAATTTTCTGGTAAACTAAGTTTCCCATCCACATTACTGTTATGACGCTAAATTGTCTATTTATTGTCTATTTATTGTAGTGTTCTGTCTTCCTTGGAACTCTGCTCAGTGCTGTAACTGCCTCCTGTGCAGTTATTAGACCTATAGTGCAATTCACATCAGTCCAGAAAGATTGCATAACGTCCACATTTCCTGTCTATTAAATGTCTGTCTGTTGTCCTCAGTCTGTTGTGACCTGCACTCTGTTGAAGGTTGTATGTTGCTGTATGTCACTTACACAGCACTGTAAGTCCTTCACAAACAAGCTTAGAGGAAAAAAAATGTAACACTCATAGACCATGTCAAACTGCCAGTCCACAGAGAGGAAACCGCTGCTTGCTACAGGGCTCTTTGTTAGTTTTCACACCTTTTAAAACCAAAATGCAAAATAATGCACCATAACATATTGGGCAACAATATATTTCTGTCATTCGGAGTGGCCAACATGAGCTTAATCAAACAGGCAGCTAATGAAAACACAAGCAGTTAAACAGGAGAGTTTTTAATCTGAGGTCAGTTGTTTTGGTTTGGCCAACAACACGCAAAAATTAAAGTAGGGCTGCCTGATCCTCACCCTCAGTCTTCATCTCTGCTCAAAAATGTACTAGAGATGAAAAATCAATCAGCCAAACAGTAGAATATTTCCTCAAAACACACAATCCGCCTATTCACTTTTTCAGTTTTGGCTGATCTGTGTTAAAATGTGTTGAGTACAGTTAGGCAGGTAAAGACAAATTAACAGACCAAGAGGAATGGTCCAAGGGTACAGAGAAGGCATGGCATAAAATAATATTGAATACTTTATTAGACGCAGAATTCCCATTTAATGATTTATATGCCAGTGTTGACCATTCATGAGCAAATAATGCAAAGGGTTTGAAAAACAGTAAAAACTGGTCTAAATTGGTCCAGTTTGTTTATAATAATATTAACGATTGTGCATCCATAGTAACATGAGATAAGGCATCAGGCATCACCAAATGTAGTGCAGGAAATGGAACAGATCTCATTTGTGTCCCATATTCCTGTTTATATATGCATGTATATCTATGAGTATGTTATATGTGTGTGATATATATGTGTGTGTTTGTGTGTATATATACATGCACACTTTAAATGGACAAAAGTATTGGACACCTGACCTTTACACCAACAGGAACTTTAATGACACTATACACCTACATATGTTCCCATTTGCAGCTATAACCAAGCTATATCCATAACAGTTCATTTTCTCAAGGTGTTTTATGAGGTTGAGGTCAGGGCTCTGTGTGGACCAGTCAAGTTCTTCAATCTTGGTTCGGACTACCTGCAGGTCTGGCCTAAATATCGTTTGGATTTATCCCTAAAACAAAACGTTTTTAAAAAAATATATAATTTACATAACTTATACTACAAGCTGCTTACACTTTTTCAATGTTTAATGACAGTCAGATCAACAGAAATGGATTTGAAATAAAAAAATTAACATGAAAATTTAGGAAATCAGAATATACTGCAGTAGAGCACCAGCAACTGCTAACAGCCGGTTTAGGAGCCCAACTGCTAGTGTCCCCACTGATGTACCCTTGAGCAAGATATTATCCCCACACACTGCTCCTTGTGTGCCCCTCACTGGTGGCTGCCCACAGCTTCACCTGCTGAATGGGTTAAATGCAGAGAAAGAATTTCACATTGTTCACATTGTTTTCGCTGTTGTATGTTCACTTGTGATTATAGGGGCCAGTTTACTTGCCTCCCTGTATGTGTGGGACGGGTGCAGCACTGCAGGGCTCCTCCAGTGAAGAGCAGGACAGCTGCTGTAAAGCCTGTGTAGAGAGATGCTCCATGCACACTGTGCAGACGTGTGGGAATAGAGGGATCGTAGAAATCCCGACTGATTTTGTTGCTTGTCCAGGTCACAGGGATGAGCACCAGGAGACCAGCGATAATGAAGAAGATGCCAGAGATGATTTTGACCTTCCTCTTTGATGTATTGTCTTCAGTGCAGCTGGTGCACTTTGAGCCCATGATGGAGACCGTCAGAGACAGCGCCGCTGTGATGATGGAGACGATGGTCATGGTTCGGGCTGCCTGCAGGTCTGAAGATGGAGGCAGCGTGGAGTCATATGACTTACACTGCATCTGTCCAGTGCTCTGCAGAACACAAATGGTCCAGATGCCTTCGAAGGTGACTGAGGATTGGGCAATCTGAGTTCCAATAAAAACGGTGATCCTCCACCTTGGTAGAACACAAGTGACAATAGCAAAAATCCAGCCAAACAGACCCGCAACATTTCCCCTTGACATGATGTCTGCTTGCCGGCCTTGGAAACCAAAAAAAGCACAGAAACTGAGGTGCAGAAGTGGGGTGGAGAGAAAAAAAAGACATTGGCTTCTTAGAAACCGCACCCACACCTCGCAGAAAAAGGAAAGGGGTGGCTAATGCCTGTTAGTCCGCTAACCCTTTCGCAAAATTTCAGAGATCTCACACGAACAAAGAGAGCAAAGTATAGACCTGAAAATGACAATTATACTCAACAAGAAAGAGAAATGCTGAATTAAGCAGCAAATAGCGTTAGTGAGGCCATTTTTGGTGATATTTGAAAATAAGTACAAATAATCTGTAAGACAAACTTAAACTCAGCCTTTTCTGCATCATTTTTGTTTATTTGCATTTGGTGTATTAGGAAATATAACACCAAATATCTAAATTGAAGCATGCCTTCATGTTTGAATTTGATGCTTTTTCAATACATTAAATTAAACAAACAGAAAGGAATTGTGCAATTCAACAGTATCTGAACTGAGTTACGGTGTCGGGAGATTCTATTATGTGTTGGACATTAGTGATGTGCATATGATACTGAAAGACTGATTCCTACAATACCAGTTATTTATGTTTTAGAATCGATTCTTGCATTAAAATATCGATATTCTATTAATTGGGTGTAGTTTATCATTAACAGGAACACAGTGGAAATTAACTATATTATTGGGAACTAGATTTACTAGATATACGTGTTCAAATAGCAATCAATTAACATGCAATGTTTCAGGTTTGTTTTGTTTCTTGTCATGGTAATTCTTCATAATTAAACAACAAGAACACGTAGGCTGATGTCTTGTATTCATTATGAAGTTATACACTACTTTTTATTTAGATTTTAGACATAATATTTTCGCACAAAATATTGGTGTTGGATCAGTATTGTCGATACCAGCCTGAATTATATTTAGTATCGGATCGAAAAGAAAATCAGTGATATTGAACATCACTAGTGAAAATTTGGCTTACCACTGATTTTGATAGGATGCAGACCACATGAGAAATTTCTGGAACCTAAGCGTAGCAAACCACGTTTGTACAAGTATTTGCTTAATGAAATCTCACAATGTTGTTGGAACTAAACCTACCGGGACAACCGGGGTTCACGTCCACAGTTGCCTGTGTACCACTAAGTAACACACATCATAAACCCCCTGATGAGAGCAGTGCATCAGGGGAGACCCCCCCCCCCCCACCACCCCAGTAGAACTCCGTTACAATTTGTATTTCAATACCGTGTCATAAAAGACCCTGTTCTTGTAATAGTTGTGTGTGTGTGTAGTTGTGTGTGTGTGTGTGTGTGTGTGTGTGTTGTTGTTGTTGTTGATGCCTCTGTTGTTGTTGTTCTTGGTAAGACTGTTGTCATACACCCACACATGTATGTGCTGAAATTGAAATAATAAAATGACCCATTATAACGTGCTAGCAGTGTTAAAAACATTATAAACTCTGGACCAAACTCACTTTGAAAAAGACTGCTTTGAATATTTCCAGTTCTGGCTTTGCACATATGTACCAAAAAGCCTTGACACTTCGTGCAAAATCAAACACACGTTTGACGACATTGTTGTTTTATTAACCAACACAAGGGGGCAGTATACTCACAGTCCATTCTGAATAAAAACGCTACCACTAGCAACATGCAAGCAATGTCAGTTCCAGAAATGTTGTAAACTCCGAACTTGTTTCATTTTGAACACTGGTTGTGCAAATTTGTACCAAAACAAGGCCTTAAAAAGTTCATACAAAATAGTAAAGGTCTCAAAAGGATTTTTCCTAAAAACAATTAAAGACGGCAATGGCCTTGTAGAGCTAATGGCATCTTTTCAGTGGTTCAAAAATATTTCAGGGCACTGGACAATTCAACATTTTCAGTCATCTTTTGATCTCACAGGTTATGTTCAATCAAAACCCAAAAACTCACATTCAAATGCTGGTGTGCTGGCTATTGCTCTCAATTATGCATTTTAATTCCACTGCTGTGAAATATGCCAGTTTTATTTGTCAAGAGTTTCAGAATATCAGCCGGCACCTATCTTTAAAAGAGCTTTAGAAATGGCATCATCAGGGAAATATACTCTGGTTTGCTACACATGAAAATAAGAAGTTACACAAACAAACAACAAACATGCAAATACTTTTAAATGCATTTTCAAATACACACGAGAAGTGTAACCAGTTACAGATGAGGTATATCTAAACTCATTGTTAAAGTGAAGCTGTAATTTATTATACTTCCAGTGCATGTATTTTCTCTTTCAAACATTTCTTGACTTTATGCTTACCATCATTTATAATAAAAAAAGGTATGTATTTGCAAACATAAACCAAAATAAGTTTCAGACACAGAAGGGATGGGGAATAAATATTCGGTCACCACAGGTTTATAACCATAAAATTCCACTGCAGAGCCATTTTTGGCAATTACATTGCTGATCAGTCTATAGGAATAAACTTTTTGTAGCTTTGTAGTTTCGTTTCGACTTGTTCTTCATGGCAAAGCATCTTAAATTCCCCATGGTTATGAGGGTCTCTCTGTTGTAGGTGACTATGACCTTTCTACCTGCATATAATTCAACCAGTTGACAGTGATGTTTAATGTTTATGATGATGTTTATTAGGGCTCTGTAGCTTATTTTTCATTCAAATGCCCCTGCAAACCTCAGGAAGCTCCTTCATCCTTACTTGCCACGTCTTTCATTAAGACACCAGGTGCAATTTTATGTGTATATATTTGAATACCAAATTGTTTTCAGATTTTTGTTCTAGGAAAAAGTAAGACCTGCATCTGTAGTGGCTTTATGCACTGGATGTATATTAAACGACAAAATCGAAAGTGCCTGAATATGTATTTCTATAGGGCCATATTTATTAAGGAGTGCAGGTTAATACTGTAATCAATCACTAAATGTACGTTTACTGTGACCACTGATGAGAGCAGGAAGATACATCCCATTTTACTTACTGCAACAGTTTTATTAAATAAGGCCCTTAATTAGCAGCATGAACTGAGTAATTGTGGGCAAATGTGGTCAAAAAAAGTGCAATAGGTAAGAAAAAATGAGAACTGAAAAAAAGAAGTACAAAACAAATTTTTAAAATGATATTTTTTACCTAAACCAAGTGGATCTCTTTAATTGGCCTGGGTAATGAAAAGCGATACATACACTTGCATTTGAATGTTGCAAAAAGGTCATTCTTCAATGTAGATTGTACTGAGGTTGTGCATTTGTTCTTGACATGCTGTAAATGTGTGGACAGTGCCTTTAATGGAGGTGCTACTCCTCTGTGGGTACGTCCGGGAGTATGGAGTGTTCTTGTGCAATGGCTGCCAGCTCTTTGAGGAACTCTGCAAAGAGGAACGTGGCAAACACTCTATTCCTGGACTGGGGCGGGATCTTGGGACAGGGAGGGAGAGATTTCAGGATCCGTCCTGGGACATGTCCATTCAAAATCCATCCAACCCCATTCTCCTGCAGGATATCCCGCTCTAAGTGTGCACAGGAGGGCGGATGTCAAGAGAAGAAGAAAACATCACAGAAGTGACAAACAATTCAGAAAAATGACCCCGCTGTCCTCGCTCTGTTTTTTACATTGCTGTGCTAGCAGTGTATAATGCACAATGCACTTTAGCATTCCATTTTCTCATTGTATACACTGCTGACATTTATTTAAATACATTTTTAAATCATAGATACATTTCTGTCTCTTGGCGCTCCAGTTTAAGCGTTTAATTTAGATTTGTCTTTGAGAAATGTTCCGATTTTTATCATTTTAACTGTACTTACATTTACACATATACTCACTGGTACTTATTTCTTTATTTATTTTTGTGTCTTATTTCCAGATTATTTATATTCAAAATGTATTTGTCTTGAAATGCCTGTACAGTTATTAGGAGCGGTTCACAATACATTTCACAGCGTACCTGTTAGACAAATAAATATCCTGAATCTTGAATCCTGAAAAATCTATTTGAAGACATTATATTTAATTTCATGTATTTTTTGTACAATCAGTCAATAAAGGATAAATATATACTGTAATGATCTATTTGCTTAATTATTTTGCCATGTTATTATAATACGATGAATTACAGATAATTGTTTGACTTTAACCTCATTCTCAACACTATATAGACACAGTATTGTGGCGTGTGCCAGGTAGTGTGTCTAGACACGTGAGCCAGTCAGGGCAGTATGTTGACTAGAAGCTGCCGACTTGATGGTTCCCAGATTAGTGCAATCTCTTCTCTACTAATCACGTCAGTGATTTCAGCTCTAAAGCCTTATCCCTCAACACACTCATACACACAGTGTAGGAAAACAGGACACAGAATGAAGGAGAAGGCAAAACGGGAGCAAAACGGTTCATTAGAATACATGCAAATCCACATCCAAGTACTCTTTACCTCTGTCCTTCAGGGCTTGGTCTTTGAGTAGCAGGTACTGAGCAGCCTCTCTCACCATCTGAGCAAACTCAGGCCTAGATTCTGCATACTGCTCAATCTGGCAACCAACAGACAGCAAAACCTGAAATACAAAGACACGCGTTTCTGCTGTGACATACCTGACACGCACCCCACTACCTACAATGACTCAGGTACTATTAAAAAAAGGAATGACACACCTAAACTAAGATGAAAAAATAGTGTGTGAGACAAAAAATGAGATCAGATGTGATTGTTTATAGACAATCATTAAAAAAAGTTGAAATTTCTAAGAAGCTTAAACTAGGAAGAGATGATGCGCTCATCAATATTAATTGGACAACAAGATTATTGGGATTCCTTGGAAGAAACTCTAGATAGGCTGTGAGCTGGGGCCGCACTTCAGGTCATGAAAATGTTCCCTTTTTCAGGAGAACACCATCTGTTAAGTAACCAAAACATTTTTAGCTAGCTTACTTTGGTTGTGTTATTATTCTAAATGTTAAAATATCACAGACTTCAGGACTTTGGGTGGTGCCCATTAGAGATGCTCCGATCAGCATTTTTGGGGCCGATCACTGATCACCAAGATCATGATCTGCCAATTGCCGATCACAGAATGGCAGGGGAATGGGAATCTTTCAACTAAAATCTCGCAGAGTTTGCACCATTTGTAGAAATGAAACGAACTCTAAATTAACTATATTGAAAAAAAAACTAGAAATAGGCTACAGTCAAGATCTTGAAGAAAATGAGAACTGTCGGCCATCTTTCCCAAATAAGTTAAAAATTATTCTAAACAAAGAGGGGTCAGGCAGACCAACACACATCAGATCAGCTTAATGCGATGTAGCCTCTTTATACACTGATTACATTTTATAAATGGCAGCAAAATGTAAAACGTGTTACACCAAAACTGGCTACTGCCACAAAGGACAAAACTATGGCAAGTGTTATTTTCTGTTATTATAATGAACGTCTGATAAAGTTGAGGAACCAACTACATCAGATCCAAAAAATAAAATAATGTAAGCTCCTGTAACCCAAACGAATTCCATAATTCTGAATTCTGAAGCCTTAAAAACGGACTTTCTCTTACTCTGCCTTTGAAATGCAATGACAATTGCAAAGCCATCTTTGTAGATGAACTTCCACTCATCTGCAGATATTTGTCTTTACATTTTTGGATGCCTTCTAAAAGACAGACCCCATTATATACTAAATTGAATGCATTTTGTCAACTATTATAAAGCAAGATAAAAAGTCAGTGAGAGGCCTCCGGTCTGTGGGTACCTGATAGAGAGAGCGAACTCTGGGCTGCAACACAGGCCGAGTACTGAGGAGGAAGCAGCGCAGCAAGGGCTGTGGATATGATGCCATCTGTGCCAGAATCCCCGTTACTAGTAGGTTCACCTCCGCAGAGTTTTCCAGCATGTTTTCCAGCCGGGACAGCAACACGCTGATGAAGGGACCTAACAAATGGAGAGCAGGATGTACTCTTAGGAGTCTCAGTGAGGGAACGTTTGAATAGCCATGTTTTCGAACACTGAAAATAGGAATTAAACACATCTCGTAATAAAGGAGATCAAACACAAAGCAAAAAGTCTGCACTGGACTGAGATGGAAGCTCTGAGGACAGAATGAATCTGAGCTAGTGCTTCAAGGTACTTCCCTCACACAAACATGACCACTCAAAAGTTTGCACATACCTATAAAGAGAAGAAGTTTGTAGAGAGGGAACAGGGAAGAAAAACAGAACTAAACCAAATCTGATCTATATTCTATTTAAAATTCTTTAAAGAAGTCCTCCTTTGACTGGGTGTAGCTTTACAAACACGTCATTCCCTCAAGCAGCTTTACGAGAATCCGCCCGGTATTCATTTCTATTTGGTTTGAAGTTCCACATTCCAGACGATTTATTTGTTGCATCCACAGATATACAAGCACAACGTGCAGTTTTTGCATTTGTACCCCAAATGACACCAAAAGCTTTGCAAAATTCCTAGGATTACTGAAAGGTCATAATCATCCACAGCTGACTGGAAAAAGCTGCAGGATCAAAGCAAACAGGGAACATCAGATCATTAGGGGAAAAAAAAGAAGAAGAAGGAATTGATTTAAAAGAAAAATAAGTACATATATGGGGAATAAAATAAATATATATAGAGAGAAATAAAAACCTGCATGGGTAAGGTAGATGAGAGGTGCTGGACATGTTCAGTGGAACTCATACAAAAAAGAATTGTTTCTTGAAGAAATGACAAGTATTTTTATCGTTACACTGGCATGTTTAGACGTGTGATAATTGTTGTAGGTGAGCATGTAGGAGGGTTACAGCAAACGAGAACCACCTCCGTCCACACATGACCTCATCAACACACTTTCTGAAATTCTAACCACAGCCCGCTTATTCTGACCATCTCACAACCTGTGCAGGATTATTTCAAAGCAGGTGTTTGAAAGCGAACTCACCTGTAAATGGGACCCAATGCTTCCTCTCATCGCTCTCCTTCTGCTCGGACCCTTCACTCCCTTCTCCGTCATGCTCGTAATCATCATTACAAAATGAACTGAAGTCCACTTCATCCTCTTCATCATGCAGGAGTTCAGTTAGCCGCTGAAAATCAACTTCATCTTCCAACTCGCTCTCTTCGTTCCCTCCCAAAGTGCGGATTATCTGGAGACACTGGGAAATGAAGTCCTGCTCCTGGACCTTGGACGAATCTTGCCCTTGCAAAGCATTTTTATTATCCAAGCACTTCATCTCTTCCTCATTAAGATGTCCATTTAACAGCTTTAAAGGTTCCTCTGACTCCTTATTTTTTCTATTATTGCTCATCTCCAAACAGGACCCAAGGCCTTTTTTGATATTGCTAGATTCCAAATAATTCTCGTGGCTTGCTTTAGGATTGTGTAGGTTATTGTGTGTGTGGTTCATTATGTTATTGTGCATGTGCTTTTGTATATTATTGTGTATGTGATTCTGTGTACTGCTGTACATGTGAAGGTACGTATTGTTGTTTGTTTCAGTTTGCACGTTGCTGTGTGACCGGGTGTGATTTTGATTCCGAGCCATTTTCAGGGAAGCTCTGCAGTCGTCTTTTGCATCTTTCTGAGCTATGAGACTATAAACCAAGACATCATCTTGGAAATCGGACTCTTCAATGTAAGAGCCCCGGATCAGCATGATAGCATTTTTCCGCATCTCTTGTATGTGTTTTGGGGGATCATCCGGGATTGAGTGCTCCGAAATATGAGAATTCTCAGAGTTCTGCTGGTTGTCCTCTGTATCTGGAGCAGCATCGTAACTATCATCCCATTCCAGCTCCAGCAACGTCCCGCCCCGCTCTCGCTCAGTGGTAGAACTGGTTTCAGAAGGGGGCTGTGGAGTAGGAGGCTGGGTCAGAGGGGCATCGAGAGATGGATCTCTCTCATCTCTTTCTTTCTGCTCCTCTCGGTCGTCACACTCCTCCTCCCCCCGGTATTCCTCAGGTGCAGGGTTTAGTCCATCATAAGGGGCGGACCATGCTCGACATGCTTGGACACTGGTGCTGATGATGCCGCGCGCATCGCTTAGGTAGTGGAGGTAGTTCTTTTCCATCAAGGGTTCTGAGTTCAGCAAACGCGAATGTCCTCCACCGTCCCCACCGGAGAAAAGGTCTTCAAGCCCTGGAATGAATGGCAGCATTACAATTACAATGCCAGAAATGCACAGGTTGCAATGATAGCTGCAAATATGTGTTGTCATTTTATAGGAATTATTTCTTGCTTGTCGCACAGAAATTAAAGCTCGGAACTTTCAATACCAAATTTGTGAAATTTCTGAATTGTACAGCTTGATACAGATTTATTTAAACTTTATTTGTTTAAAATAAACTCTGGAGTTCGCAATTTACAATTTAAGGCAAAGAGTGAAGGGCAAGGCACAACTAACATTTATATGTGTGCCCAAATTTGCTATTTTAATAAGATAAGAAGATAAGAAGATAAGAAAGAACTTTCTTTATCCCGAGGGAAATTCTTTTGTCATATACATCCTCAATGCAACAAGAGGATTGGAGTAAATAAGAGTTCATAGACCAGAACAAAGGAATAGTGCAATATTTTACATTTTAAAAAAGCTAACAAAGTGACAATATAACTAAGGCATTAGTCATAAAATATCATTATGACAGAGAAAACAGACATGTCACAGCGCAAGGTACAAAAAACTGCCCTAACTCTCTTAATTATTGGTGTGTTTTTGGTGTAACATGCAATAAACCAGTCAGAACTGAAAGTCACCTCACCTTAAAAAGCATTAGAGTCTTAACCAGGACTTTCAACTGGTTATTATAACTCAAACTGAGCTAAAACTGACCTCACTGTGTCTCACCTGCCATCTTTAATTTAATTCTATAAATCAACCGGTAAACCAGTAAACCGGTAAACAAATACACTGCACTTTACAGCACATAGATATTCTATTCTGTAACATATTTGCTTAGTGTACAGATCTTGTTTCTACTTGTAATGTTTATGTGGAATTTATGTTTATGTGGAGTATATATTGCAGGGGCACATTTCGCTACATGTTGTTCATTGAGTCCTGAAACTTGAAATCTTGAAGAAAAAAGCCAAACTAATAAAAGCTACTGCTATGAATGCTGATCTCAGAAAACTCCATTACCCATGTTCCCCTTCAGGAGACCCTCGGTGACCTTGGACCAGAGGATGTAGTCTGGTTTGGGGGGCAGTGTTGGCGAGGGGCAGGGTTTGGGGATGAAGAAGGAGGGAGTGAGAGAGAGCAGCGCTGTGGCGCTGGAGGAGTAACAGTCTCTTTCTCGCAGCCTGTGCCGCTCTCTGCCCTGCAGGTGGGTGCAGGGAATCAGGTACCTAGAAACAGGCACAAAAAAAGGAAAAGAGACAAAGACTTGAATTGTAGAAGAATATTTTAGCCTACCTCTGTTTTATTTATTCTGTCTTGAACATATGGGAAATATGAATGCATTGAT
>JBBMFX010000128.1:3276774-3288441 GCA_037832545.1 Rhabdalestes septentrionalis
AAGATCTAAAATAACTCCAGACCCTTGGAAAGTTTCATTCCATTTGCATTAACACAGATAAAATGGTAAACAAAAAATGGCCAGAGGACGCTCAGAGGGATAAAAGAGATAACAGGGATCAACAGACATAGTAAAAATGATTATTGCATGCTGTGCAGTTGCCTGTTGCTATTATTTACACATTTTGTAATGCATGTATGTACTTAATATGTGAACTTTTGCTGTTAAAAATATAGTGTTAAAAAGATATTAAATATTAATTGATATTGAATCAATTACATTGTGTTATCTCTGGTAGATAGACAGTCACATCTAGTGGAGTAAAGTCGGGCAGACAAGGCGCTTTGGTTACAAAGTGATCCATCAAGATCTGCGGGGGTAGAAGATATGGGTCGGTTTTTAGTCTGCTATAGAAAGCTTTTCAAAGTATTGATTTTTGTGGACTCCTTCAATTTGTCACTAGTCCGGTTCTGTCTATGTATCACTTAATATCAAACCCTCATTTCCGGCGTCCAATATGGCACAGTCATGTGATCATGGTCACGTGTCTGCAGAACATTACTAATTTGTTTAACATAATATATGTGAGCAATTTAATTTTCATTCCTTTGAATATGCAAAGCCCTTTAAACTTGCCTGAACTTGCCTTGGAGTAGCTTTGCTGTTTTGTAAAGAATTATTTCTTTACACTTTCTCAGAAATGTAGAACATCCAGAATCCTGACAGGTTTTTGAAAAAGAACAGTTAAGCTTCTTTGCAGTAGAGGTGGCACAGTATGACTTCTTTTCTGATACCATATGTGTGGATTCTTTTGTTACAAGACTGGATAAATAAATTTTTTTCCTCCACATCTTTGAATGAGCAGATATTGGTCCAAGGCTATAATAACCCAGTCTTGGACTTTTGTTGGTGTACTGTGGTAGGTTTGCCTAGCAGGGGTTTGGAAATCCAGTTTACTGGGGAGCATCATAATTACCCAAAACCCAACATGCTATCTTAGCTTTTCTTATACAAGCTGTAAATTAAACATTTCTTTTGCTTCCCTATATTACCATATTTGGCGATGAAACGAGTGTGAAGAGAGGTTCAGACTACATTCAGAGATGGTAAACTTAAACAATTTAACAATTTCTTATTAAATCTTCTTAAAAAAATGTTTTAGCATTGAAAAATGCTGTTAACACTTCACAACATTCACTGACACAAACTCATCGGACAGCTCAGCATGCTTAGAGGAGAAGCTAACTGTTAATTCGGTTAGCTAACAGAAACCTACCATGGTTAGCATCACAAATAGTTAGGGGGCAGTTATGGTTAATGTTCTTTTGGGGTATATGTTTTGGTCATATATGACTGTGGCATCCCTGAGGATCGATTTTGTGAGCTCCTGATGATATGGCCCACTTAAACAACAGGGGAGCCTATCTGTTATTTTTTCAAATGATGTGATGTGGGTCAGGTCTTGTTCCACTTTAGCATCCACAATAAAGAGCCCAGCACTCCTTCTTGAGAGTAAGAGAGATTTGGAGATATTTCTATCTGCTTTTCTCTAGCAGACCAGATATCTGGTGCCCGGGTGGTTAGGGAGTTGCCCTTGTTATCGGAGGGCCATGGGACACCTTTGAAGTACTCTTGAGCAAAGTACCCTCCCCACACACTGCTCCCTTGGTACACACTGCTTCATCCGAGTGAATGGGTTAAATGCAGAGAATGATGCTATGGAGAGATCAAATATGACAAATGGACAACTTTATACTTATTCAATGCTCTTTCAGTGCTCTCTGTAGCTTTCCCAAAAAGTCCTCTAAGATCCAATGCTACTTGTAGAGCGCTAACAAAAACTAAGACCACTGGGTTCCGGAGCAAGACCAGGAAATGAAAGTCAATTTGGATCAAAAGTATCTGTTAAATTCTGTAAATGTAAGTAAAAGGCACATGCTACTCCTACTCTTTTAGAACAGTTTAGACCCAACATACCTTGAGAACTTTAGGAACTGCTCAGCTAGTAGTTCCCACAGTGAGAACTTACTCTGCTCCCCATAGACTGAATTTCAGTCAAACTGAAAAACATTCTTATTTGAAACGCATTGTTTCCCACATGTTTATCTCTATTCTTTTATTCTGCTTTCTCAATTCTTGCTGTTATTCTCTGCTGATTTTATTGCCCACTTTTATTACCTGCTTTCCTTTTAATGCTTATTTTACCTGCGTAAAGCACTCTGAATGACCTCTGCGTATGATAATGTCCTATATAAATAAACTTGCCTTGCCTTGCATTGCTTGGCCTATAATTTTATCCAGGGGCAATTTCCTGCTCTCATCAACACTTGAGTTAGGGGAGGCTGGGATGGCAAAAAATTATATCAGAGTACATAGGATGACATATTTCATGGTATTTAGCTTTTCTAAAGTTTGATAAGTGGGCACAGACAAAAAGAACCAGTTGTGCCATGTTTAAAAATACATTTATGCCTCTTCTATTCTTCCTTTTAAAATCTGAATGTTTTTCAATTTGCACTGAACTACATTAAATGAAAAAGAAACAAACAGTCGTAATAATGAAATGCGCTGTTTAAGAACACAGATTATTCACAAAATGTTCTGTACAGGGGTGCAGGAAAGCTTTGTCACACTGAAAGCGTCCCCCTGAGAAAATAAGCTTGAGATTCCCAGCCTTCGGCTCAAATTGTTGCCAAAATACGATTTTTTTGGCCCTGCATGAAGAACTCTTTTTGGCACCCTCATTTTTAAGAGAACAAGTCTGCTGGCCTGATGCCTATTTGCTTATTTGTTGTTGTATTTTGGTCTTTTTGCCTGAACTTGGTTTTTGCACTTGCACTACTTAGAAAATTGCGCACATTTATTAACCCCTTTTTATGACACTCTATTCATCATAAATGTAACAGGGATTCTCAGTACTGCATTTCATTTCGCTCTGATTAATCTCAATCATTTCAATCTCATTTTACAAAACAGGTCTTATAGACCTGCAGACCAAGAAATTCATAGCTAAGAAAGGAGGAACAAGATCTTTCTACAGTGACCCTACCTCACAGAGCCAGCGCTGAGCAGTGTATAATTAAAACCTCTTGTTGTTGTGACTAAACAGTGCTTGTGCTATTATAGGATTTGTGTGTGTGGTGTGTGTGTGTTTTTAATTAAAGTTCTGGTGGCTCTAGGAGCCCGAGCCCAGTGAAGCAGCAGCAGCTGATTTCACCTCAAGCTGGAAGGCCGGGTCAGGTGGTTTATAGTCGTTTCCTGTACATTTCAATCGGCTGATTAATGGCTTTGCTCGGAGGAGGGGGGAGATTTCTGCCGCCCTCTCCAGAACCCACTCACAGCCTGTGTCAATCTACATTGCCATTTGTGCAAAGGCTGTTCATCTTTTGAGACGGCGACACGGCACTGTGGAACATGGCCTGAAAGCCACAGCTGTTTCTGGAAAAATCCCTTCTCTGACTTCTCTGTTTTTTCTTTTTCTTTTTCCTTCGGAATTGCACATGCATGCAAGCACACATACACATAAACAAACACACACACACACAAACACACACCCTAATGTTTTCAACCTTGCCAGGATATCAGGGTCATACATACATCCTTCATAAATCATTTCTATGTATATACATGAATGTAGGATTAACTATATCGTATAAATGTATGGTGTATATAATATAAATATATTAATACAGTTCCTGACACAATAATAATAGTGTATGTGGGTCATGTTCCTTAAAATATATGTATGACTTTTGACTGCATGAACAGATTAATGTGGGCTTGGTCGCATGTCATAGTGCACAAGTGCTAATAAATAATAACATCATGATTTGCAAAACTGACCTTAAAAAATGTGGCTTTCCCATAAAAGGACACTACAACATCAGGAGCCACACATTCGTCTCTCAACATGTCCAGAAATGAAAAAAGTAAAGCCTCAGGTAGAAAAAGCCACTTTTATTTCACTGAGAAAAGTGCAACATTTGATTTTATTCAAATATAATAAGGTATTATTTAGTGCAGTTAGCATGACAAAGATCATGGACATATTTCATATTGCAAACGTGTAGTACATCACCACAAATCAGCTGTTAGTTCTGTAAAAACAATGTCCAAAACATAGACGGCTGGATGACAGTGTGTGTGTGTCTGTGTGTGTGTGTGTGTGTGTGTGTATGTTGGCACAAGCCTTTGAACGAATGAAATGTTATGCATTACCTCTTAGAGCAGTAAAGCTTATTTACCTTTTATCACAGATCAAGCCCCGATTTTTCCCTCATATATAGAAATGTATTGTTTAGAAATGCAGACTATGCTCATTATTTTCCTCATATTGGTCCCAGACGTGTCACAGTGCAAAACAGAGCTCTGACTTAAGTGCCACGGGCGACGTTTTTGCTGTTCATATGGGAAGTGGCAGCAGGGCTGTGACGGACGGCAGCGGTAAACCCTTCAAGTCAATGGCTGCTATCCTAAATCACGGGTTAATTCATTAGTGCCGACTGCTAGAAGGCCTGCCTTAGTCTCCCTGCAGAGTGCAGTCACAGAGGCTATGACCAGAAGGTAAGGGACATGGGTCAGGAACATAGAAAAATGTACATATTATACAAACATTCTCTTTCCAAATTGTTCAGACCAAACAAAACCTCAGAAAAGCAGATATTTCAGTGTGTTTTCAGGGCAGAAAAAAATTGCAAAGGGTAAAAAGTCCCTGCTTCATCTCCTTTTTTGGTGTGTGCACAAAGCCTTGTTCGAGGGAAGATGAGAAAAAGCTTCCTCCGCGTTTGTCCTCACTTCCGATGGATCGCTTCACAGCTGCTGTCATTGTGCTTTTGTGTCTGTTCATGCAGTCGAAGTCCCTCTTTATTAAACACCCAGCCTGAAAGCAATTGCAGGACGAGTTGGCAGTTTCTCAGCACGCAGCATTAAAAGCTGCTGACTGGAGGGGACCGGATTGTTCTCCTAAACCCAACAACTGGGGGATGGGGAGAGGTCCGAGGAGAGAAGGCTCGCATGGAGTGCGCAGAGAGAGAGGAGAGGAAAGGGGAGAGGATGCTGTCCGTTGTCTTTGTGAGGTCAGACCAGGGTGCTGACCGTCATATGCACCTCGTCTCTGACGGTGATTGAAAACTCGTCCAGTCCGTGAACTATGCACCCCAACTCTCTCTCTGGAGGTTGCCCTGTGTTTGCATTCTCTTCTTTTTTGAACATCTCTTCTACTCCTTCTTCCTCTTCGCCCTCCTCCTCCTCCTCCTCTTCCTCGGTGATGGATGACAGTCGCGTGGCAGTCCCTGGTCTTTCGATGGGTGGTCGGTAATGGCACTGTCCATTTAGGAGCCTCCTGATGGGCATGAAGGGTACCATATCCTCCCCCAGAAGCTGCTGCTGGCAGTGCCGGAAGTCACTCTGCCTTTTTAGCCTCTTGAACTCACTGAAGGCAGAGATGGAGTTCTGGTACAGGCTGATGGCCAGGGACCGAGCCTTCTCTGCCTTGGCTAGCAGCACAGCATGGCACCGTAGGACCACAGCTTTGTGCTTGACCTGGTGCCGGTATACCCATGCAAAGATCTTGGGCCGGCAGGGATCGGCGGTACAGTAGGTGATGCGGTTGAGGGAGTAGAGGTGAGTGGGCTTCCCACGGCCCCCCTTGTCGGCTCCCATGCGGATACCATAGGGTCCCACGCTCAGCTTCATCTTGGCACTCCGCTCCCCGTAGTCGCTGGACACCCAGATCCTCGCCACGGCCTCCTGGGTGCAGCCCTCACCTTTGGCCACGGCGGTCACCGTACTGCCCAGGTAGCGCACGCTGTAGACGGGCTCCTCTCTGTTCAGCTCAACCTTCTGCCGCTTGCTCTGAAAGATGCCTGCCAGCCAGTGGAAGGGGCAGTCGGGGACAAGGTCCGGGCAGGAGCGCAGAAGTGAGGAAAGTAGCGATTGGTAGGCAAGTCCAGCGTTCAGGCTCTTGGTCTTGCTTTTGGACTCATCTTCGGCCAGCACAAACTTGCTCCTTTTCCAGGGCAGCATGTTCCAAAGCAGAAGCCCGGGACTCACCGCCACTTCCACCTAGAAAGAAGAAGCAAGTGTGGGTCCCTGTGGTTGTGGGTTTCTTGGTGAATGTGTGTGTGTGTGTGAGAGAGAGAGAGCAAGAGTGAGAGAAAGCTGCTCAGTCACACACTGAAGAGAGACTGAGAGCAGCGAGGCTCAGCTGGGCTGCTCCAAACCTCGCTCACTCTCTCGCTCCTCCTTCCTCTCCTCCTGAACTGCCTGCATCACAGAGAGAGAGAGGGAGAGGGAGAGAGAGAGAGAGGGAGAGAGGGAGAGAGAGAACGAGAGAGGGAGCTGATCAAGGCAATGCTCCGAGCCTGATCTCTCAGCATCATTCTCTGAACTGTACTCGCCCCTCCCTGGCTGCTTCTGCTCCCCCCCAATAACAACAATAATAACAATAACAACACACAGCGAGGCATCTGCAGGTCCAGCTCTGACTGATGCTGCTCTCTTAATCTCTTCATACACATACACAGCTTTCAACCCAGAGAGAGTGACGAGACGAGGCATCACCCCAGTGCCTCAGGGGATTTAGTAACTAGTTGGGTGTAAGGTCAACAAGAAAAGCTTGATGGATTCATTTTTATCTAAACACTTCACACCACAAAACTAAATCATCCATTAGAAGGTACCAACTGAAGTAAACCTCAGCGGGCCCCTGAGCCCCGGTAATTAACACTCAGACTGTACGAGCACCGCCTTGATTAGCGTGATTAATAACTGTGTTTTTCTATGACCGCTCTTGGACTGGGTTCACAGCTTTCATCACTCTTCAGGTCCTGTGCAGTACAGACCACCTGTGGTCCTCAAACATCCACATAGGGCTGGAAAACCCACCAACAATACACTAATGATCAAAATATTAAATCAAAATAATGATGAATATACTGCCTGATGACTAAGATGCTGTTTTACCAAGGTTTGTTCCTAAATCGCATTTTCTATTTTCTATGCATTATTGGTCCAGTAGTGGTCAAATCTATTCATCAGGTTACAACAGTCTTGACATATGATGTTTCAAGTTTATGAGGCTCATTCCCACTCAGTTTATGTCGTGAGCGTCCTACTTACGGACTACGGGGATGAAATACTTTGGTTAAGTGCCGCAGAAGAATACAAATAAGCCACAGAAAAAGAAAAAGGAAGTCTCCCTCACTCATGTGCCGTGAAATAATACACAGTAATGCTGCACATGAGTGAGGGAGACTTTCTTTTTCTTTGGCTTATTTGTGTTTTTATGATTTTACAGCAGTGTTAGGATTGATAAGTGACTTAGGCGCAGGTTGTTTTTCGACTTACATCAAAATTCAGGTTACATCACGGTCGAGGGAATAGATCTGAGTCGTAACTGGAGGACTCGCTGTACTGCGTATCCCTGTATGGCTTTTACATGTTTCAGGCATTTCTATAAATGACTCGCTGATTTATTTTTACATTTGATTTATTCATGGTAACGCTGAAGTACAAAACTAATTTGCATATAACTGTAGCTGTCTGTCACAGGAAATTGTAATTCCGCATCCACGATACATTGCTTGAATCCTGCGGCTGGTCCGCTGCTTTCCCATTCCTCTGGCAGGTTTAGTACCTTCTAAGTAACTCCTGAGCTTTAATAGCTCCTTCCTCTGTCTATTCCTCCAAAGCCCTCACTCAGCTGAAGTATATAATAGCAGATGGGGACGTCAGGGGAAGCTGTTCAGCCGGACGGGTCAGCAGCGATGAATCATAGCGGGCAGCATTTCTATCAAGCGAGGAGAGGAAGACGGAGGAGTGGGGGCCGCACTTGTCCTGCTGAGATGAGATCTCTATGTGATGGATTGATTCTCATTTCCAGCTAGTGATTACCTACTAGTAATAGGGCTGCAGGAGCTTTCAGGGATATTGATATTAGTGATTTCTGCCACGCAAATGCATGTATATGAAGTGCATGAAATGAAACCGTTAACACAGACTGTTTATGGCGTCTAGCTTAAGATGCACAGATCACTGCAGGTCAGATCCCTCAAGCTGAATATGCTGAAGCATCCATCGAGTAAATCCACTCAAGGTGGCTGTCGAGTAAATGCAAGCACATTTTACATTGTGCATGACGTCTATGACAACCCTGGCAAATGTGATTTGTGTTTTCTCCACAGCTATTGTTGTCTGCTTCGTGAGCGACTCATTCACTTCCTCACTGATTAGCCGACTAACTGAGCAAGCATCCTCATGTGCCAGTTTCCAAAATGGACATGCCAATGTCTTCCTGATGCTGGTGTTTGCAAGCATGTAAATGCATGTCAAAATAGCAGCAGTTCAGGATACATTTCACTGCTTGCTGTACTTACGATGCATGCGTAAAATAAAAAAAAATCTTGAATGTTGCATCCTAGGCTTTCGTGACTTTTCTGATATCCGGGATATGTCCATCATGCCCCCTCATCCTCGTGCTGGCAATGGCAAGGCAATCAGACACCTGAACGGAACTACATTCAGCTGTACTAAGGGAGGTTTGAAAATCGCCAATCCGAGAACATCATTTATTTCTCCTTGCTGCTGATTGGCTGCTGTCGCTGTGATGCTGCAATTTCCCCCATGGAGCATCTTGGGTATTCTCGTGTTTTTCGTTTTGTCCTTCCTAAAGCCCTGTATTTTTATTCCTGTAAATTAAATACATTTATTTTAAAAAAAAATGCTGTGCATTAATTACAGTGCATTCTATACAAGGGTGTAAGTTTAAAATGAAATTTGGGAGCATATCTGGTGGCATATTTAACTTTGCAGTTTTTCACTAAACACAGCTGGTCTTGGAACCTAACCCCCACGATAGTCAGCGATTTATTATACTGTATGTTAAAATGATTCATTATATAATCATATATAGACTATACATTCAATATACTTACCTAATTCATGTATTAAATTTAGGTGGTTCGAGTAGAACACACACAATTACCACTAAGTGAATTGCACAATCCACAGTTTAAAACAGTGTTGGGTGCGTTAGGATAAACGCCGGATGCTGAATAAATCTGGTGGACAGATTATTCTGTCAGCCGGGTATAACTGATTATTTGCCTAATTTGTTTAATGACTCATTCTGTTCCTTACGAGGAGCTAATTGCCCTTATCTGCTGTCTTCTAAAGTGGAAACCTTTGTCCGGTCTCTCTAAATTCAAGACAGGGCAGTTTCCCTCAAATCTTTCGCCCTAAGCTACGACCAACCTTTACCATATATTTTTATCCTCTGAAAGATATGAAAGCTCTTACTGTCCATTTGGCATATTTGGAGATGTCCTGGAGGGAGGGGAGCTGAAATGGTCCATTAAGTGTGACAGCTTTATAAGAGGGCCTCAAGTAAAAGCTTTTTTTGGGGGGGGGGGGCTGCCAGGCTGAAGTGGCAGGGCACATGTGTACTGTCACGTTCTTGTGTTTTTGGTCACAAGCTGGGGCAGAACAGGTCCCAGGGCGGCGGTCTGAAAAGTGACATCATGTAACAGGCCCGAAATGAGGAGCTGCAGAAGGTTAACGCAGAGAGCACCGAGGCCGGGGCTCGGCCATGACTGGCTGGTCTTTACAGAGACTGATGAACGTGGCTCCTATTGACTAAGCTGCCACGGAAGTTAATGCTACAGAACAGGTGAATGAAATCAGGAAACGTCTGGGGTGGGATCGACCCCCGAGTAGGTTTTTCACCGATGACCATTCTTGTCTCTACCTGCTTGTCTTTCTTGTCTTTCTACAGCTTTGTTTCCGGACACTGGCTCAAAATGAACATATCCGTTTAGAGAAAAAGGTTTTAAGCTGCCTTCACGTTCTTCTCAGTAGTTCCTTAAAATGTCAGAGGTCTCAAGTATTACCTGATACACTAAATGGACAAAAGTACTGGGACAGCGGCTCATTGCACCAACAGCGACTTTCTGACATTGCATTCAAATATTAAAGTGGAGTTAGTTGGTGCTCCCTTTGCAGCTGTAACAGTTTCCACTCTTCTTGGAAGACCTTCCACAAGATTCTGTGGGGAATTCGTGCCAATTCATGCTGGAATAGAAAAGGTTCTTCCGCAAACTGGGTCCACAAAGTTGGAAGCATAGTGAACTATTTGGATTAGACTTCACTGGAAGTATGGGATCTAGCCCAATACAGTTGTCTTTGTTTGTTCTGCCGACGAAGGGAGCGCATTTATTTTGCCTTATTCAAACAAAATTAAGAATGTTAGATTGTTTAGTAGCATTTTCTTTACCCATTTAAAAGCGTTGCATTGCATGTTCTCATATCGGGTTTCCCCATGTGGATTAAAGTCAGCTAAGTAATGAAGTGACCTGCAGTATAAGGCTGGTTTTGGTGTTGGGCCATATTTCTAGACATAGGCGACCCAGGTGGCTTCCTAGGGCACCACTAGCACCCCTGTCCCTGATTGATACAATTTTTTAGTTCTTAAACAACATTTGGTAAAAAATGACATTCACGTCCCCCCTTATTGACCCCGATATTTCCAGTCATGCCCTACAAGCCCCAGAATGGCCAGAAATTCCACTCAGACTTGACCTTAAGTGTCACAGAATTGCCTTAAAATGACTGCAGGTATCCCCCAAGGAGGAAAGATGAGGGAAATCCGATACAGGCATTTTAAAAGCAGTAATTATCAAATCAATGGAAAAACCACTTAAACCACATTACTGCCCCATTACTCAGCTCTGTTTTTCCACTCTAGAGTCTTGACACATGGACCCTTCTGCTCCCTTCCACAGTCCTTAAGAAAGGATTCTTTAATCAGCGTGATCAGTCACTAGGACGTACAGTCTGTTTCGATAACGCTGGAAAATGGGGCAAGCGCTCTCTGCTCCAAGCGAATGCATTATTAAAGCGAGGCTATGTTGCAGAATGGCTCTTCATCTGCATATGAAAGCAGTGAGTGTAAAGGAATTAATTAAGTGTGTGACTTTTACTAATGAGAGAGGGAGGAAGCGAGATAGAAAGAAGGCCACTTGCCTCGCACGGCTTAAATTGTTTCTTCAAACTGAGGGAAAGAGGAGGCCTGCGCTATTGGGAGCACCAAGAGCTTCTGTAAATACCGAAATGTCATTTCACACAAGACGAGAGCCATTATGCAGATCATCGCGGCCCCCAAAAACAAAGCAAGTGTTTCAGAGCCGCCGCGCTTGCTTTGTGGCGAAGTCCCTGCAACGGCTGCACGCTCGAAGACAGTTTCAGCATTTTATCGCACTTAATTTCTTCGGAGAATTGGGACTGCTTGCGTCTTCCCACATAATTAACAGTGCCCTCGTGGTATGATACAAACAGTCATTATACGCTGCGATGTAGTGGAGCGTTTGTTTCTCCTGCTCATTAGACTTAGTTCAGCAGAGCAGACGTCAGCGCAGGAAATCGCACAAATACATCACTGCTCTCGGAGCTGAGCGGCTCTGCTGAATGTGCTGCTGCTGTTTTGTGTTTGCTGGCTTTCTTTTGCACTCCAGAGCCCTGAGAGGTAGGACCAGTGCATTCTGAGCTTGGTTTTTGGACTCTTGCGCCCAGTCCTCATTTGTTATCAGTTCTCCTCTTGCATGAAGGAGCACACAGCCAGGAACAGTGTCAGATCCAACCAATTATTCTTATCTCCTCCTCAAGATAATATAT
>JBBMFX010000128.1:3293368-3314008 GCA_037832545.1 Rhabdalestes septentrionalis
GCTAAAATATTCATATATTTATACATTTGGCATAGCTCCTCAACCAAATAGGCTAATTAAGTAATGATTAAAAAAAATCAAATGCTTGATCATGGCCCGACCCGGCCCGGCCCGAGGACAGCGGCAGGAAATATCGGGCCGTGTCGTGTTCGGGCAGAGAATCTAAGCTCTAATTTATATATATATATATATATATAGGTCCTCCTGAGACCCAGACCATTCACTTACGACCTTTATAATGAACATTATGTCCACCTGTATCTTCCTTAAGTATTTGAAGTTACTCTATCAAGCCCTATAGTGTCCTGGGCTTTCCAGTGATGCTGCATGTGATGGATTCGCATTCTGGGAACAAGGACTGCTCTCAATGTCCAGGCCACTGGTAGACCTCAACATCACAGAAGCCATTTTCCAATTTAGTACATTCATTGTTGCCACTTTTTTCGGAGGACTGGTGGTTAGGGAATTGCCCCTGCAGTCAGAAGATTGTGGGTTCGAATCCCAGGACTGCAGATGGCATCACAGTGGTACCCCTGAGCAAGGTACCTTCTTCACACATTACTAGCTGGACACTGTGTCACAGGTTGCCCACTGCTTCTCTTGTTGAATGGGTTAAATACAGAAAAAGAATTTAACACTGTTCACAAATTTGAGGGGTTACTTTATTGGTGCTTCAGTGCAGGTCTGGCTGATCCTTTCAAGGAACTGGTTATTGCAAACATTGTCTGTATCAGCTTTGATAAGGGACAATCTCTGTAGTTGCCTGAGTTTAGTATAAACACCAGTCCTGGACGTGGACCTGAATAAAGAAAAGATGTATGGTAATCTCCAGTCAAGTGTCTGAAACCGTTCCAAAAGTCCTCACCCCAGACAGAAAGTGGGTCTGTTCTTTTTCAGCAGGACAATCTCCTGAGACACCGAATGTAATTCATTTTGGGGGGGTTTCCACACCAGTCAGCAATTCCTACATAGCTGGAGTGTTCAGTCACATGGATAAAGTTTGGAGAGACAAAACAGACTTTTAGTGTCAATGCCGGAGTTTCAGCACAAGGTCGGGTTGAACTTTAAGGTGTCATGCGCTGTGTTCAAGTCATTCATTGAAGAGCAGAGAACTCTGATGGCTGCAGTAAAGGGAAATGGCAAAATTAGGTAAAAGAAAACCCTACATTTGGTTTTCTTTTAAGCTAAGATTAATTTCGGTCATGGACTGAGGCAAACTATACATCTGTCCTTCTAGGCAGCTGGTGGCCTAGTTGTTAGGATGTTCACCCCACGATCAGGAAGTTGTGGGTTCATTTCTTAAGGCTGCTAAGCACCTTTTGAGCAAGGTACTGTCCCCAGGCGCTGTGTTCCCAGCTGCCTGCTGCTGTTCTTAGTGAATGGGTTTAAATGCAGAGGAATAATTTTGTGCTCACACCGTGCAATGTCGTGTGTTCATGTATGACAGGATGGTCATTTCACTTTTATTACCTGAGCTGCTTATTCTAATTACTGGAGCCTATTCCAGCGCTCATAGGGCAAAAATCAGAGAAGCGCGCTCATCAGTCCATCACAGGGCAGACACACACACATTCACAACTAAGAGCAATTTAGCATCCTGAAAGAATCCCACACAGGCAAACATGCAAACTCCAGAAAAACAGTCAGTTGCCCCAAGTTGGGAATCAACCCCAGGACCTTCTTCGAGGCATTCTAAATTTAAAACAATGAATTGTGCTGTAAGTGGCCATAGATTACGTCTAAGTGCTGTGAATGCAACTCTGTCACCCGCCCTACTTTTTCCTTCCATGTGAGGACTGCCGTTATTATGAAATTAATAATACTGCAGCATATTGTGTATAAAACTGCATTAACTGCAGTATTTTTTGCACGGGTAATTCTGTTATGTGGGTCTAATAGACGTGTTTGCTTGCTTGTGGGCTAAGCAGTCTGCCAGTTGTCATCTGTGTGACAGTGTTCCAGTTTTTCTGGCAGACAGGCAGGAGCTGGCAGGCCCACTATCCAGGCCGTATTCTAGCCACAAGCTAATACGCTAGTCCCAAGCTAATGTGTTACCTAAGGATCAGCCATGCATTAAGATGCCAGTCACAATATAAACACGCAGTCACTTACGTTTTTCTGGTTACGCTGACTGATAGAGAAGGACGATAAGAATGTTAAGTGGACACTTTAACCACATGGCAGCAGACCAGCTCCAAGCTAATGTGTTTCCCTTGAGGTAACATGCTAACCCTGATTGAAGTACTTGCCATGAGCATTTTAACCATGATGGGATATATTAGTTTACTTGTAGTGATAATTTTGAAACAGAAATATTAACATAAATTCAGCTACTTTTCCATATAAAATGTAATTATACATTTTTTGGTACTGTCCAGAAAACACAGAGAAAGTGCATCTTGGGACAGTGAAATACTGCTGTACTCAGACGCAGGAGGTTTGAAAGTAGACAGTCCTGATTGGCTGCTGCATTTTGATGCAGCTGCAGTCCAGAATTTCAACAAAAAAAAGCATTTAAAATATGTTTGTTATCCGTGAATTTTAGGTAAACTCTGTACTAGTATATGAAACTGGTAGCCCTTCATATGGCTCAGTGCCCGTGATGTTGGTCACCCCTGTCTTAGATCGTAACCCCCACAATTATCAGGGTTGTGCTGTATGTTGTATTTTCACTCTCAGTAATATGAAAAAACAACCAGACAACCAAATTATCAATCCATCCATCTATCACTATGAAAGGAAACGCCTTAATTTTTCTCCTTAAGATTACCTTCATTTTGACCTTAATTTCCCATACAGGCAGATTAAGGCTGATGAAAGGGAAAAACACACTTTTTCCGTTTAGCCCGTTAATTCCCTTTCATTTCCTTTTTCGAATGTATATCTAATTGGAACGCAAAGTTAAAGGGTCAGTTTCACAAAATAACAGACACTTAATTCAAATGAAGGGATTTGGTGTATTTTCAGATGTAAATTAAGCACATTTAAGTGTGTTGTGTTTCGTGTTACATCCTTCTATCTATTTATCTATGAATCAGTCAATCAGTCAAACATTGAACCAATTAACCAACCAACCAAATTATTTATCCATCCATCCAACCAAGATATAGACAGTGTCTTCCCTTCACATGCACTTACAAAACAGGATTTTCTGTGTTTACCCCCTGACTTAAACCTTATTTAATTATTTAATATTTCGTCAGTTAGAGCTCCTCTAAAGCCAGAGTGCAGGGAATCAGTCAGCATATCCCGTTATTATCTGAATCTGCTCTGCATCTTAAGGAGCTTCACTAGCTCTCAACAGTCATCTTTTCCTGTCCATCACTCTAGAACAGTAGCTAAAACACCTCTTCCCATTAAGGCCATTTAACTGATTAAGCTCTTCATTTTCAGAATAAGCCCCTACAGTAAGACATTACCGATGTGAAATTGAGCGGACAAAACAGCTGAGTTCTCATTTTGATCCCTGTTTTATTCTGAGGCTATTAAACCCACAAAACCTGCTTTCTGAGACCTGTGTGTTTGTGGGTCTGAAACTGGAGGAGCGATGCAGCACAGCTTTTCTTATGCATGGCTAGTCTGTGATGAAAGATATACCCTTCCAATCTGTGCTCTCTGGACTATCTACCCAACCTGCTGGCTGCTTCCAGCAACTTACAAGAGTGTTAATCATGCAAACAGGGGTCACACCGAGTGCAGTGCCATACAGTCTGCCTGCTGAGTGAAGATTTATTAGTCTGTGACCTCGCTACTTGAATTGGTTTTCTAGGGCAGGACATACTGTGGAGAAGGGGCCATCACAATCAGGGAACAAACAGCTATCCCCTGTGCTTTCAGCATTGTGGATCGCGATCAGAAAACTTGGTTCGAATCCCACGACTGATACACTATGAAACACAATTCACTTAAAATGTGCGTAACCCTACCTTAATTTACACCTGAAAATACACCAAACACCTTCGTTTGAATTAAGTGGCCATTTTACCTTCAAATTAGATAGAAGGCATGAGTGTGAAACCCCTTAACCTTAAAATTAAGCCGTTAATTCAGGAGAGGCAAATTTTTAAAAGTAAGAAAAATTCTGTAGTTTGAAAAATTAAGGAGTTTGGTTTCGTATCATTGAGGTACACACACTGCTCCCCAATCTCCCCTACAATCAGAAAGTCGTAGGTTTGAATCCCAATGTTGCGAGCAAGTTAATGTCCCCAGACACTGATCCCGGGCGCCCCTATTGGTGGCAGTCCCCTGATTCACTTGGTGATAGGGTTAAATACAGAGAAAGAATTTCACTGTTCACACTGTGTGCTGTGTTCAGGGCATCTGAATTTTCAGATAGTGGTCTTTGGTCTGAGACCATGTGCATCAGAAATTGTACCTGAAAGAACAGCGTGACTCAAGACTACCATCTACAGTTTAAAATATATTTCTCTCTTTTAACAAGGTTTGTTCAGAATACAGGCTCTTAAAATAAAGTTCCATGTTAGCATACTATCTAAACAGCGACAGAAGTTGCACAAGAATGTTTTATATTAAAGATACACCATATGTGGAGTCCCTCTTAATGCGAGATACATTGGGCACTGGGTCATGCTGGAATATAAAAGGTTCTCCCCCAAAATGTATCTACAACGTTTGAAGAATGGCGTTGTTCAAAATGTTTTGGTGTGCTAAAGCAATAAAACTGCCCTTCACTGAAATTAAGGGGCCAATCACAAGGCCAGAAAAACAAGTATGTCCCAATACTTTTGTCCATATAGTGTCGATACGCAGTACCTCTTTTACTCATCCAGTGAATGTAATTACACTCCCTTCCTTTAAGAGGCGGTGTCGACATCTCCCAGCCCGCTCAGCTTTCACTGAGGAAACGGAGGAACATATAGTGGACGTGTTTACCTTTTTGGTCAATAGTTCCACATATTTCGGCATAGAATAGAAAAAAATGAATTTAATTCCTATTTAGTCCTTGTTGAATATTACAGCAGAGACATGTCTTCTCTGTAAAACTAGTCTGATGTGTTTGTTAGCTCAAATTTAGCTATAGCTGGTTAAAATATGCTGGCTAATCAGAAGGAAACTATTTAACAGGGATAAGTATTATAAACAAGGTTGGTTTAGGTTTCATATTTGTTGTCATTTGCTCAAACGAGTATGTAAACATCACTTGACTCTCTTCGCAGTCTGTCGTTTAAAAGTAGCCTGGTTCGAAGATTGATAGTTTCCTAGTCGCTGTAATGTTTTTCTCACTATACTGCCTCTTCTAAAGTTTGGTTAATATCCCTTGTAGATTCAAATGCTAAAATACTCAACAGAGGCGAGTTATTCTACTGATTTCTGCTTTTTAGGTTTAACTAAATAAAAATGGAATCAAGTGGAAAGCCCTCCACAGCCCAGATTGTGCTTCTGGCCACCAGCTCTGCGCTCACTGCTATCCTTTACTCCATCTATAAGAAGAAAGCCGGTCATGTTGCTAGATTAAAAGTAAGTAAACACCTCTTCCTGTGAGATTTCCTTAAAACAAAAGAAATCTAAGAACTCATCAAGCTGCTCAGGAAAGTGGGCTCAGTGGTGGGTGTCGAACTGGACGACGTGGAAACCCTGGTTGAAAGGGGAACATTGTCTAGACTTCAGTCCGTTATGGAAAAGGCTGATCACACACTCTGCAGTGTGGTGGCAGAACTGAGAATACCTACAGCCATAAACTCACCAATTTAAAGTGTTCCACCTTCCTTCCCACCATCATCAGGCAACTCCACTCTCTGTCACTCACCTACCATCAGTCTCTTTAAATATTCTCACCCATTCAGACAATAACCTGTGCAATAGCTTATTGCATCTTGCTGTGTAGTTTCTTACCTATTATGCATATGACTGTGCATTGTTTTGCTATGATGAGCAACAGTCTGTCATGAGTAATCTCCTTATGAGGTCCTAAACATCATTATGTGCAATGTCTTATGTACAGTTGTGTCACAGCAGTATCATATTAAGTTTTCTATATAGGTGCTTAATCACTTAATTATGTGCAATGGCCTTACTTGTGCAATATCATTACTTACGTCAATATTGCTAATACTGTTACATCAATAACATACTTCTACTACCGTTTGTGACACTAGAAGTTACTTATCTATTATTTATACCCGGGATTTCTTTATAGAGCATCATGTATTTTCATATTGATTTTTTTAATTTTTATTATTTATTCGGATATAGATTATACATGTAGTTCTTGTCTGAGTGTCTTCACTGTCATCCTGAATTTCCTTCAGGATCAATACAGTTTTCTGATTCTGATTACAAAATACTCTGATTTACAGGAAGCAAGGAAGATGTCACTAGATCAAGATCTAAAAAGCATCCTGGCTGAAGCTCCAGGAAAGTGCATTCCTTATGCTGTTGTTGAAGGTATGATTATGAAGGTTTGTGGTGTTTTAGAGTTATCATCATGCAATAAACAGTCTGTTTAGGTTATCTGAGGATGATCAATTCAAAGGACAAATCATTTTTGCCTTTGAATATATGGAGGTTTGTTTACACTGAACGTTCTGACTTTAGGAGTCGTGCGGTCTGTGAAAGAAACTCTGAACAGCCAGTTTGTGGACAACTGCAAAGGAGTCATTGGAAGACTCACACTGAAGGAAAAGAAGATGGTCTGGAATCGAACAACTCATCTCTGGTAATTATCGCTTGAGGAGAATGTATTTTAAAATGATGGTTTTATAAGTGGTGATGCAGTAAATGTACTACAGATAAAACCTTGGCCTGAATTTAACCCTAAGTTACATTCAAACTTCCTCAGGAATGACTATGAAAAGGTAATCCACCAGCGCACCAACACTGTGCCCTTTGACTTGGCCTCCCACGATGACAGCGTCACAACGACCGTGCGGGTGGTCCGTCCTCTGGACGCCACTGAGCTGGATCTGGAGACCACCTACGAGAACTTCCACCCGTCTGTTCAGTCCCTGAGCAACGTCATCGGTCACTTCATCAGCGGCGAGCGGCCGCAGGGTATTCAGGAGACGGAGGAGATGCTGCGACTCGGGGCCAGCGTGACGGGCGTGGGCGAGCTGGTGCTGGACAACAGCCTGGTGCGGCTGCAGCCCCCCAAACAGGTAGGGGCATTCTCAAACACACAAACATTATCATAATGGGTTTGAGGTAGGGATGTCCCGATCAGGTTTTTTTGCCCTCGAGTCAGAGTCATTTTATTTCAGTAACTGCCGATACTGAGTCCTGATCCGATACTTCTATATACTACACTAAGGCTAATGGCAGGTCGCCTGCCACACCCCCTAATTACCACTCACTCAGTCACTCATACGAGTCTAGGGTAAGAGTCTGTAGTACTCTGGCGAGTGACTGCAGGGTCGAGACGAACCTGACACAACATCGTATACCCGAGTCCTGATCGGGAGGTAACGTCTGATTCCGATCGAGTCTGAAACCACGTGATCGGATCGGGACATCCCTAGTTTGAGGTAAAAATGTATTTCCCCAGTATATTTTTAACAGTACTTGAAAATATGGCCTTTTGTTTTAATTTTTTTTTGTTCCCAGAATTTTAGCTGGGAGATTTCCAGCAGTGTAAAATCCTACAGTCATTCTGAATTGTGTGCTATTGACATAAGCACATTATTATTTTTTCCACTTTTTATATGATATATTTGTCTATCAGTTGGCTGACTAATGAATTCATTTTTCCAAGAAATAATTAATATTACATGGCACTCAGACAGTGTTAAATGCGAGATGTGTCATGTGTTGCGCTTAAACAGAATTCTGACACGCTTGTTAGGCTTTGCGTCAGGAAAACGCGAAACAAAAGCATTTTGAGAAAAGTGAAGCACTATGACAAGCGATAAGCATTTCCAAGTGACACAAAATGATCTATCTGTCTGTGTATCTCTCTTTCTCTCTCTCTCTCAGCTGTGATGATTTATGGCCCTTTTCATGGCACTTTTTCAACTCGAAACTGTGGAACTTGGAGCACACTGCATTGCTGATCAGCCTCAGTGCAAATTACTGTGTAAACAACCCTGAAAAGATGTACATTTAAGTTTAATGGCAAACTGTCAATTTTAGTAGGTAAATAGACTGAAGCCATTTCCTGAGTGAACACATCCACTTCCAGCACCTCATACTCCGTTCTGATTGAAGCTCCACTCTTGGTTTGTATACAGTTACAAATATTTGTAGTCTGATGTGAAGATCTCTGATCACACAGGGCTTGCGGTACTTCCTGAGCCGCCTGGACTATGAAACCCTGCTGGGGAGGCAGGAGAGCAGCCTGCGGCTGTGGAAGGCCCTCACGCTTCTGCTGGGCCTGGCCGCCTGCGCCACGCTGCTCTACATGCTGTGGAGGCACCACGCCTGGCGGAGGGAGCGGAAGAAGGAGCGCAACATGCTGGAGGAGTTTAAGGAGAAGCTGAAGAGGCGCATGGAGGAGCTGCACATGGAGGAGACGGCCCTGTCCCCGAACGCCTGCAACGTCTGCCTGAGCCGCGACAGGTCTTGCGTCTTCCTCGAGTGCGGACACGTTTGTTCTTGCATCGAGTGCTACCATGCGCTGCCCAGTCCAAAGAAGTGCCCCATGTGCAGGGCCAACATAGACAGGATCGTGCCTCTCTACAACAGCTAATAGCCTCAATCTTATTGCATTTGGAAGCACTTACTAGGGCAGCACAAAATATCGCTTATCAATCACCATCTCTGTATTGGCCCTTGCAGCACTGATGCCAGAGTATGAAAATTAAATATCAAATTGCGAGTCTCAGTGTGTGGTTTGACGAATTGGGGCTTTCACATTGTTAGAACAACCATAAATAATTTCGGTCAAAATAATTTTTAATGATGCTTGTGCTGCACAATGAAAAAAATTTACAGTTAAGTGTATTGCTGCCTTCTGCATCAGTACTGCAAAGACCAAAAATAATCCTTATTAAATACAACACACGATTGTGTAGTCCTAGCATTTACTTGGAAAATTGAAGGACCGTCTAAAGGCCAGAGATCACTGAGCAGACATTCTGCAATAAACACAAATTCTCCTGCTTTATATTTAGAAAGTTCAGGGAAAAAAAAAATTATTGGCTAAACAAACCAGGGCAAAGGACAAAAAGGCATTCTAAAGCAGCTTTAATGGAGGGAGAACATTCTGGATTGTCATTGGTTGGTGTGCTCTTTTAAACCAAAGGGGCATTTAGCACAGCAGGATTTCTAAGTTGAATAACTTAAGCCTGAACTTCAGGATCGTCCCATAAATAATGCCCGCTGTTATTTATTGGACAGACTTGCCTTAGGTCAGCATTATCTTGCTGAGACAGCCTGATTTGTGGACCCTCCCCTCTTTTAAATGAAGAAAAGTTGTTGGAGCAGGAAGAACACCAGGAATTAATGGACGGGATCAGGAACAGGGTGGCTAGTGGCCTAGTAGTCAGAGTGTTCGCCGTGGGTTTGAATCCCAGGACTGCTAGTGGCACCACTGAGGTCCCTTTAAGTACGGTGTGGCCCCCCACACACTGCTTGCTGGGTGCTGTGTTCTTGGTTGCAACTCTTGGTGTACTGGTTAAACACAGAAAGAATGTGTGAGCTGTGGTGTGTTCACCTATAACAGGATAGTTGAATTACACTTTAACCATTGAAGGTGTTTCATCATCTCTTTCGTGTATCTTTGTGCGTCAATGTAGGCTATTCTGCTGAATCAGGCTCTCAACAATGCAAACGTGCAAAAATTCACATTTAGCCTCTTAAGCAGGGACAATAAATATCTTTTTGTACGTGCGGCTGATGCCTTCATCAGCTGTGCCTACCCAGACGGTATTTACCGCAGTGCTTGCGTGTATGGGATGATTGACCTCTCGGGCATTTATTTAGTCCCCTCATATTTGTTTATGACGTCATTTGTGGCGTTTCAGTTCTAGATCATTAATGAATGTATCCACTGGTGGAGGATATAAAAACTGGCTCATTATATATGCACAATATACGATTATATTTATCTCCTTAAGATGTTTATGTGATGCTTGTTAGCAAATATTCACGGATTTTTTTTTTTCAGGAAATGTTTCAATAAAGGTTGTTTTTGTTTCCTCATGAGATACCGCGTGGAGCCGATCTGTGACGTCACTAGGCTGTTATGGGCTGCATTGCAAAAAAATGAGGAATAGGTGCTTCCAGATGAATGTTAATTAGAAGCAGTAAAAAATGAAAATGTAATATGTTTATATTTATGCTATTATGTCTCAAATGTGTTGAGGCAACATCCTGCCTATAATGGTTCACATGAGACTGCCTAACTGCATCACAATAATTATGCGTCATATTTAACTGTGTGACACACCACTGGCCAATTAAGGATTTCCGAGTATCCTTGTTGTGCATTAAAAACATTTGTCTTTTACTTGAACTTGCTTTTATGGTGACCTCATTACACATGAATCATTCTGATGAATACATTTGATACATTACATTTACAGTTATGTATGCAGCGTGAATAATAGATTTCAGGTTAAACTGTGTATTCCTGTTAATCATGAGGGTACAATTGTGTCAGAATACATATGATGGGCCTCATGAAGATTTCAGCGGGGTCTTGCTGTTGGTCCCCCTGCTCTATGGGCCCTGGGGTAATCACTCTACCCAACTGATAAGTCCACTGACATAGAAGGGAGTACTGTTTTCTAAACCCAGTAGAGAAATAATGTCCTGGATGTGTATTTTTAAACCAAAAATAACAAATGAAACCATTTTAATCAAGCCTTTTTGGAAAAGCACATTCTGAACATGACTAACCAATCGATTAAATGTACCCTATATGGCCAAAAGTATTGGGACGCCCGACCATTACACTAACAGGGACTGTAAAGACATAGCATTCAAATCCATAGACGTTTAATTAAGCATTTGGTCCACCATTTACTCCTGTAACAGCTTCCACTCTTCTTGAAGGCTTTTCACAAGATTTCCAGTAAATCCCAAAGGTGCTGGATGGGGTTGAGGGCTCTGTGCGGCCAGTCAAATTCTACCATACTGAATTCATCCAGCCATGTCTTTGTGGAGTACTGAGACACATACTGTCATACTGGTATAGAAAATGTTCGTTCACGTAGTTGGAAGCATGGCATCAAAATGTTTTGTTCTGCTGAAACATTAAGATTAACCTTCACCAGAAGAAAGGGACCAACTTTATTCCATATTTAAAAGATGTGTCCCAATACTTTTGTCCATATGGCGCACGTTGCGTTAATCGGACTTGGAGGAGTACTAACAGAGAACAGAAGAGGGCACTCTCCACCTGTATCTGATCTGTGTATTCTGCTCATTTGTGTGGCAGAATTGTCATGTGTTACTCAATATAGACATCAGGCCTAAGTCTTTCAAATAAAGTCACATGTGAGCAAAAAAGCTTTTAAATGAGAACAACCATGCCTCCGTTCCAACAATCTGTTGTATAACATCTCCTGAGGTATTCCAACTTGAATTCTCTGCAGTCCCTGCATGGAAAATACAAGAGATAAACATATATATGCTCTGGAGGCTTTTTCTGCAGGGCAATGCATGTTTGGTCATTTAAAGGCTACACCTTTATTATGAAGCATATTAAAAAATGCAGCCCATGCAGATTCACGGCGAGCATAGATCAGGTTTCAGTAATGAAAGGCAAATGCAATGCCCGATTTTTATATTTCTGAGCCCTCTGGTGTTTCAGGTCTTTATTGTGTAAGATGGCTTGGTTAGAACAACCACTATATGGACAAAACTATGGAATTCTGGTTGCCCCTTACTTCCAGTGAAGGTATATCCTAACACTTCAGCAGACCAAGACATTTTGAACAACGCCATGCTTCAAACGTTGTGGACAGTTTTTGGGGAGGGTCCTTTTCTATTCCAGCATGAACGTGGCCCAGTTCACAAAGCGAGCTCCATAAAGACATGGCGGGATGAGTTCAGTGTGGAAGAACCTGACTGAACCCACAGAGCCCTGACCACAACCCCATCCAGCACCTTTGGGATGAATTGCAACGGAGATTGAGAGCCAGGCCTTCTCATCCAACATCAGTGTCTGACCTCATAAATGCTCTACAGAATGAATGGGTACAAATTCCTACAGAAACTCCAAAATATTTCGGAAAGCATTCCAAGTAGGGTGGAAGCTGTTATTGCAGGAAAAGAGAGCCCAAAGGTACTCCATATTTAAGTCTATGCAATTTAATACAATGTCATTCAAGTGTCTGTTTGTGGGATGGTCGGGCGTCCCAATACTTTTGTCCACGTTGTGCGTTGAACGTGGGTCGGGCAGGGTCTGCAGGCAGGCTGAGGCTGCAGCTCTGGAGTGAGTGACGTATTTGGGCTTTTTTATCGCTCTCCCTCTTCTCTCCTCTCCTCACCTCGCCTGGGCTTCTTCCCTTCCTTCTGGCTTTTTTGTGCTTTAAAAAAAAATCACACTCGTAACTTTCCAGTCTCCTGAACCGAGGAGAAACACCGCAGGACCCGAGTGGAAGTGTCCTCGTCCAGACGGGGTTTCATTGTATTAGGGCGGCTCTCAGGCTCAGGGGAGCTCTTGCGTTTGTTTGTTTGTTTGTTTGTTTGTTTGTTTATTTCGTCCCCTCCCCCCTGCACATTGTTTACTGACTTATTGTTGACAAGAAGGAGACGAAAAGGAGGAGAAATAACATGTCCGAAGTGCTGCCATACGAAGAAAACCTCACTCATTATGGGACCGATGGAGACGAGGAGCAGCTCTCTCTCACCTGTCGCCTCCAGAACACCAACAACTTCTTCAGCAACGGACAGAACAAGAGACCCCCCAAACTCGGGCAGATCGGAAGGAGCAAGAGAGGTGAGACCACCTTCTGCTCTTTTTTCGACCACTCTGAGTTCCTAATTACAACCTTTCCTCGTATGTTAAAAAAGAAACCCCATTCTCTCCCCGATTCTCCGTTCCACCTTAACAGGCAGCAGCAGCCCAGCTCTGCTAGAGCCGTTTAAGGTGGAACTCCAAACACTCGACTTCTGTTTTTCTCCTTTAAATGGTTCCCTACTGGAAAAAAATACACTTCACTGACGAATAATTGTGTTTTTAAATGTGCTTGAGTCCCTACTGTCGAAAAATACACTTAACTTATAAATAATGTTTTTGTTGTTGTAAATTGGTCCCTACTGTGTTTTTTTATATAAACGCTCCCTTACTGGCAAAAATTACTAATAATGAATAATATTGTTTTATGAATGTACGATTCACTGCTGAAAAAAAAACAACTAAGCTTGTGAATAATTGTGGGGGTTTTGTGTGAACAGTCACCTACTGGAAAACTTGTGAATAATAAGGAATAATAATAAATATCTTTTCTTTTTTATGTAAATCGTTTCATATTGGCAAAAAATACCCGAATGATTAATTTTGGGAATAAACGTCAATTGTAAATGGTTCCCTACTGGTAAAAAAAAATACATGAATACAATAATGTAAATTATTGTGGGTTTTTAATGTAAACTATTACTGGGATTAAAGTATACTAAACTCTTGAATAATTATGTTTTTTTATGTAATCAGTTCCCTACTGGCAAAAAATACACTTCACTGATGCATAATTGTGGGTTTTTTAATCTACTGAGCTGTGAGGCACTTTTTCGAGATTTCATCCATCGTTCAGTTTACTCTGGTCACGTGATCACACGTTATTCCACCATAATTATTCACGTTAGGTCACGTGTTTATAGTGTGTTGTGTTTGGACTCACATGATCACTTGTGACTTGGAGTTGACCTGTAGTGGTGTTTACATGTGGAAAAATAATACATTCAGGACAGTGTGTCTTGTTTGATTTGCTCCATGTTAGTTGCCACACACACACACACACACTCATACACACTGATTGTGTGCTGTCTGGTGTAATGGATTGCATAACACAGGCGCACATGCATCTCCAAATGGTACCAGTGAGGATGGTGGATTCACAATGGGAGTGTGTGTATGTGTGTATGTGTGTGTGTGTGTGTGTGTGTGTGTGTGTGTGTGTGTGTGTGCGAGGGAGAGAAAAGCCAGCTGTGTCCTTCATAGCCCCTCAATGGTTCATCTCCAGTCTGTCACATTTGTCATTGCACCTGTCCGACCTTGTCAGGTTTGGTTCAGAGGTTCGTCTCGCAGTATTTGATCCGTGTCCCTCCCTCCCCCTGTTTTATTTTTCCTCTTTCAGTTGTCATAGAAGATGACAGGATTGACGAGGTGCTCCAAAACACAGCAGAAAAGACGCCGCCGGAGGCGTGAAAGCCACAGGAACGTTTTTATTAGGGCTGCTGGAAGTGTTGGAATACACAGATGTGCATGAAAAAGCACTTGGCGGTGCCTCTCGATGGGGGTTGAGTTTCACAGGAAAGCACACGGAGGAGAGCACTGGCGCAGGCTTCCAAAATGGGGAGAGCTTTCGGGTCTGATCCGTTTTTTTTCTTTTTCTTTCTTTTTTCTTTCCAGGGCATGTTTTGATATCGTCTTTATTTACCTCCACAAGCTGAGATCAGTCCAATATTGTTCAATACTTGTGGGTTTGATCTTTAGTAGTAAAGGTACCATTGTAATTGTGAGAGGAATGTATTGATATATAAAAGCACAAATCACAAGTCTACTGGTGACCATTACATTTCACTTATTTATTTATTTCTTTATTTGTTTTGTTTTTTTCTTGCTCAGATGGGGCACTTAGGTTTTTTTTTTTGCTGTATCTTGCAACACTATGATGACTTTTGTGCACAATGGAACTGTGAACTTCAGTAATGTGTTTTCGTTTTGTTGTTTTTTTTTCTTTCTTTCTCACTTATAATGAAATCTAATCATTTTTTGGAAGGCGGTGCAAATGTTTTTATAGACTGATAACTGAAAGCCTAACATTTCTTTTTTTACATCAAACATTTTTTTTGGATGTTGCTTATTGTATTTATTTATTTATTTAATTTTTGGATGTTGCTACAAACTGCCTGCTCAGCCTGATAGCAGTGAAATAGCTTATTTTTGTATGAAGGAGCAGTTTTCCCCCGAAGCTGCTCCGGTCGTAGTTGTAGTCTTAGCACTTTCAAGCGTGGCTGTCACTCTCCGCTGTACAGGAAATGATCACATTTGTGCCAAATATCGCAAACGTGTGCCAGTCAAGCTGTGTCCTCGTGCTCTGCGTACTGTGAAACCCTGCAAGCCTGGCTGTCCTGTCCATTTTCAGGGCTTTTTTATTATTATTATTTATTTATTTGTTTTTGAACTGCTTTTGCATGAGACAGGCTGAAGTGCCTCCCTGTGTGGCAAAATGGAACTGGTGTTCTTTACAGTAATCTTTCGTTGTTTTGCAACTTCTGGAATGACAGACCTCAAACTATCTTGAATATTACATATACTGTATGTTGCACTTCCTTTCACTGTTGAACAGGGCTATATTGATAATGGAAAGTATGACCATTAAAATGTGAATATACATGAAAACGGATTTAGCATCACTCCTTTTCTGACTGTTGTTGTGTAAGAATGTCGCAGTTTACTTTTACTCAATATCTCCACACCATCTTTGGCTGTCGTTCCAAAGGGCCCCCTGCTGAGGCCCGGCTCTGGACCTCCAGTACTCGTACGGTGCAGAACAATTTACCGCAGTTATTCAGAAACATATTTCAGTATCTAAGACTTCTTTATAGCTTCAGTGCCTCTGGATAGGACTAGGTGTAGTAAATATATGCTTCCAATGCATCACATTTCAGTTTTAAGTCACTCACGTTAAATAACGAAGCGTTAAATAAGAAAGCAGTCAAAGTCAGTATAATTGAACTTTTTCAGATCATTGCGAGTTTCCACACAGTAGCAAATTCTCCTCCAGTCTCTGAGAGCTATCATGCTGTGTGGATTGTTCTTCTTCGGGGAGATTTTAAAAAGTACCACCGCCTCTTTTAGACCTGATGCTAATGTGATGTCATTGGACGACTCAGCACGCTTGGAGGAGAACACTAATCCTGCTACATCACCAAACACCTGCCTGCCTGCATCATGTTGAGTGATGTGGAAGATGGAGGGCCGTCCTGCCAACACAGAGATGTTCCTTTAGACTTACAGCTGTGAACAGCTGTGGCATCACTGGGGATCGAACTGTATATTTCATGCTTATGCGGTTCCAACACCCAGGAGTCCCAGCGATGTCCAGCCACGACCTTTTGAAAACAAGCGGCACAAGGATCCGTGCCAGAGGACAAGAAACGTTTTAATACAGAGAAAAAAGTTCACACTGTTCACCCTGTGTGCTGTGGTGTGTTCATAAATGACAAAAGTTCACATAACACTGTTACATACTAAAATATTGTAATTTGTAAAAATGTGTAATAATAATAACTGCTACAGGAGGTTCAAATAATTAAACATATGAGAGATTAAACAAAAATAGCCAAATTTGTTATATTTTAGACCTTAAAAACAAACATAAAATCACAAGATCTTTGAACCCGGGAGAACTTTCAGGATAGTCTCCGCCCATATTTTTGTGTGTGTGGGGGGGCGTTTTGGACTGTTTTACACCATTTATATTTGTTGAAATCAAATTTTGCTTATACAGTCTATGAGTTCTATGTGTTAGTCCCTTAAACAGAGAATGATTTGTCTTTACTTTGCAGTTCATTCTCAAATGGGGCCCTAAGCCCTGCAAAGTCCACACTTAAATGACATTTAGCAACATACAGACCTAAAGACCAAGAATCCTCAACAGGGTTTGGCCTAAACTTGTGCATTAGAACACTCACTTGTGTGAAATTCAGGATGTTCATGGGCTGTATGCATCAGTCGACCTGCAAATGGGTTTACACTAATCGGTTCATTCACATTACAAGCTCACTGCAGCTCAGTTATTACTTAAATAAATAAATAAATGCATTTTTACTCACAACAGAATATCTTCCTCTCTTCCACATTGGCCAGACAGCTGCAAAGTGACAGAGTCGGTTTTCGAAACCATGAGAATGACAAAAGAACGATTCTAAAGGTCACTAGAACAACCCGGTTTGGTTAAGACTGAATGACAGCTCTTCTAAAGAGACCATTGTCCCATAAACACTGAAAACATGCTCACTTACTCCCTTAGTCATCGCCTCTCCTGACTCGGCTCATGACGAGCTCCATCATTATCTGACAAAAACATACATTGTGTAATGGCGGGATTGGGAACCATTCATAATGTCAATGCTGCTGTCACTGTTGTGTTGATCTTTTCCAAAAAGCTGCGGTAAAGGCTGAGTAAATGAAGGCTGAGTTAAGTTTAGAGGCTCTTAAGCCGTTAAAAAAGCTTCCCTAGATGAAGAGATGTGACTGATGTAATAACAGTAAGGAGGAAAGTGTAGACACTCATCACCGTTTGAGCAGTTCCAGTCTAGGTTCCTTTATTGTCTGCCTGAGTGTGTGTTACTCAACAGAACTGTACCTACTACATTCTGCCTCACCCACACATCTGCCTCATTCAGCTCCATTTCTTATTAATCATCAGTGTACCAAAAATGAGTTGTCAGTGTTGATGATGTGGGTGTAGCAGGAACCACTGCCTGAACTGAGATACTCTGGAATCTTCACACAGACTGATTTTTTTCAAAAATTACATCCACAGTTTAAAATGTCATTAAAATAGGCCTCAAATCAGTAACCACAGCAGGACCCCTCGTGAGTTATCAGGGTAGTTCTGTATTTTTTATATACTGCTCTGGACGAAACATCGTCCTGAAACAGAAATGTACAGAAATGTGTCCAGGCCCTTATTGATCAAGTCCAAGACCTACAAAACCACTTCATGGGATGTATTCTGGTCATGGGGACCGGAACCACTTTTGCTCTCCCGGACCATAACCCTAAAACTAACCCCCCTGACGTGGCATTGGGAATAACTGGATCATGGATGAGGCTGCATATCATTTCAGCGCATCTTTCAATTTCAACATAAACCGCAAATCCAGACATTTTGAACACTAATTGTGCCGAAGGATCAGAAAAAAGTAATGTGTGCATGTGGAAGTCTGTCCTCCTTTGACTTTATGCTGTGCAGTTTAGTATGAGCCAGGTTTCTGTTCTGATCAATATTTTAAGGGTAACACCTATTTGCATTTAGTAGAAGCTTTTAATCCAAAGCATCCTCAGCTCACTAACTACAGAGGGCAGTCTCCCTGGAGCAACTTGGGGTTAGGGGTCTTGCTCAGGAGCCCAGTGGTGATGTACTGAACATAGGATTCAAACCCATGACCTCTTGGTTAAGAGGCAGGTATTCTACCAAGCAGGCCACCACCACCCCATTTTACTGGCACTGCATGATTTAAACACAAAATATACAGTACTGTGCAAAAGTCTTGGGCCACCCCTCATTGCTTTATAAATGTTTTACTGCGACAGGCTGCAAAGTGCCTGAAGATACAAGGAACCACCAGTACACTGATCACTGCCTGATCATCTGGAATCATCTGCTACTGGTGATTCACTGGTTCAGGACTTCAGTTAGATATGTTTTGCTATACTTAAATGATTCATACGTAGGTCACTGTGTGGCTTAATAACAAAAAATCCCGCTGAAACTGGTCCGATTCAGGGACTGGACTGGAAATGAGAGTCTTTGAAAGTCCTTCAGGAAGCCTGGAGAACTGCTCTTCAGGAAAAATAGTACTGATCTCACACTAGGCACGGTTGCCTAGAATCGGGCCTTGGTACAATTGTCCCCCCTCCCCACTCCCCCTCTGGCCCGCACTTACATAGGGTTTCAGCATTCGCGCCAGAGCGCGCTTAAGTAATTTTGGGTCATTTGTTCAGCGCTGGTCCACAGCTCACTCACAGCCTGTTGCTATGTTTATCGCTTTTGTGGCATGAAATTCTTTTTGCGAACATTGCGAAAACTTGACGTCACACGTCATGTTCTGTGCTCCAGCGCAGTTAGTGCTCACACTACAAGCGAACTGCGCCCGAGTCCAACCAAACCGCGCTCCAAACGGGCCAGGACCGGCTAAACGAACCACACCCGGGCACGGAGCACTCACTCTAGAACAACGGAACCATGCTTTGGTAGTGTGAGTTCACCCTAAGCCTGAGTCTTTGGGAACAAAACATGAAGAAATGAGGGAATGCTCAGGACATTTGCACAGAATTGTACAACTTTTAAATGTATTGTTCTTCCAGATATTTTCACATCCATATACACAGACTTTTTTCTGGTGTTTTTGAGTACTATCATACCGCTTCATCCAGTTTTGCAGCCTGTTTACGAGCAAATTATGTAAAATCTATGCTAATATTAGTGCAGTGCATCAGCCAATAAAACCGGGGCGTTTATTACAATTAAAAACAACGGTTATGTAAATTAGCAGATCCAGTACTGCCTGGGATTACACTGCACAGCGCCAGGTCAAGCAAACATTTTTTTTATAATATGACAACCCATAAAATGGACATGTATGGCCATACAACTCGTGGCAAAACATGTTAGTGTGTTTAGAGTTTATAGCACAAGAGTGTTGTACAACCTGGAATGTTCTGTATATCCAATGCAGCTTTCCTTCTCTATGGCTTATGCTACAAAACATGGAATTTTCTCTATGGGCAAAAATACAAAGATGTTTCAAGAAATTTCCGCAATACACAGCATTTTTAAACATTTAATAAACGGAATGAAAAGAACCAGTGGTGCCGCATAAAAAATACACTGAATACATTTAGTTTTAATCTACATTTCAAACACTGCATGAAATCAAGTAGAGCCAAACTGATTTTGCTTTCTAATGAAACACGCCTCCAATGTGTTCCTTCAGCACGGATGATCTCATGATATGCTCCAATTTTCTAACTATATTAATTCAGCCCAAAAACAATGTGGCTGAAAGATTTGAGGGCCTACAGAGTGACATTCTAGCCAAAACAAGCCAGGCCACGAAACGAACCTTAGATATCCATTCATGTATGTCTGTGAGCTTTATTTGATTAGATCTAGCTTATGAAATCACCGTTTGCTGTGGAGACTTTTGCACAACTAGTTTCTACAAGTTCTGCGCTAAGTTTCTGGATGTGGGTCAGGTGTGTAACCACTTGCATGGAACAAGATCCTCCACCCACACGGCTCGCTTCGGATCGTGACTCGCCCCTGCAGGAACTTGCTGAACGCGTGCCTGTCTTGGGTGAGAGTTTTGGAGGGACGGCGTGGGATTGAAGGGAGGGGGTGGATTCTTTCAGTGGATTCTTTCAGTGGCTGAGCCTGGAGGAAGTTAGCGAGATCTACTAATGGAACTCAGAGCAGAACCTATCTAGGAACACCTGAACTTTACCCTTAAAATCATACCAAACACCTAAACCTCAGTAGTTTCACATTCTAGCAAAACCTGTAGCAAACTGATGTTCACATGTAAGCAAAACAGGACCAAACAGATGTTCTGCAAATGCGTATTCAAAGATTTGCACCACCCACAATTTGAAATAAAAAATAAAAAATCCAAAACAAATCATGTAGTAAACAACATATTGTGCGGGCATCTGTCGGCCAGAGGAACAGATGATGGTAAGCTGCTTGCATAGATGCTGCGGTAATGTGTGTGTGTGTGTGTGTGTGTGTGTGTGTGTGTGTGTGCGTTTGTGTGTGTGTGTGTGAGAGAAAGAGAGAGATATAG
>JBBMFX010000128.1:3340788-3364723 GCA_037832545.1 Rhabdalestes septentrionalis
TGTACGTCACCAGCACATGCGCACTCTGGTCAAAGCGGCAATACTGCGACTAAGGTGTTTACATGCCTGGATATTTCGATTAAAATCGGCGTGCCCAACCTATGTAAATACGATAATGCTTGCTGCGATTATGAGCTTAATCGCATTATTATAATGGAAGTATTGCGTTTACATGAGAAAAAGTTTAATCGCAATATTGCTAAAATCTCATTATAATCGCATTAAGAGCGTCCATGTAAACGCACTCAATGATCCCCAATTCCCTTCAATAATCACCCACAGGTGTACTTGTGATCAGAGACGTGGCGAGTCGCAGCGTGCTGGGCCCCTGCCGCCTGCCACGCCCCCTAATCACCACTCAATAAGTAGGGATGGGTGTCGTTTAAAGGTATTACTACTTCTATCGATACCGTTTATCGACTCGGTACTTTACCGGTACTCTTATCGGTACCACCATTGTGTTTTTTTGTTAAAAACTAATTGAGAACAGAATAATGACACTTTAACCCTAATTCTAACCTGAATCTACAAAAGTTGGACCCACTACAAATTAACTTTTAGGTGAGCTCTGCTTTATAATTTCTTAGTTTATTATTATTTATATTTATTTTTATTATTTGTAAATGCAGCACTACAGCAGTACAAGTCATTTTAATTTTTTATATTTATTTAGGCTACTGCAACAATACTCTAAATATTTAGCCTATATGTAGGCTATATGTAACTGAATGTGTGTTTATAAAATTCCGCCTTCGTGTGTGTGTGTCTGTGTGTGCGAGAGAGAGAAAGAGAGCCTGTGCGTGTATATGGGATAGATTTGGAGTGTTTGTGTGTGTGCGCGCACAAGGAAGGCAGAGCGAGAGTGAGCGAGAGAGAGCGCGAGAGAGAGAGAGCGGGAGAGAGCAAGAGAGAGAGAGAGAGAGAGAGCGGGTGAGAGAGAGAGAGAGGGCAAGCGGGAGAGAGAGAGCACTCTCTTCTTGTATGCGTGCGGGAGCTCTCTACTGTCCTCTTTTTTAATTTCTCCAGTACAGACAGCAGAACCGTTACCGTTAAAGCTTATCGATACTGCAGTCTTTTATAATTAGGAGTCTAGAGTAAACTTTCAGGACATCTGAGATAAACATATATGGACATTTGTGGACATTAGGGGTTATTCCAACAAGTGGCAGTTGTTATATCACTTGCATAGTTAAAGTGACATAAAAAGGGATAAAAACAGCCTTTATATCACTGACCGCGCGATGCAAGCTGCCATTCAGTTAAGTGGTCCTGAATTTTGAATTCACCACCACAACAAGCATTTTTAGCAGCCAGCATGATCTCAGCAGAAGTGGAACATCTTCAAAAAAGCATATTCATGTGCTTCAGGTGGTTTTTCAGAATGTCAAGGCTGTATGAAAGGGGATAACTAAAATAGACCATTTGTGTTTTTACCAACCTTTTTTCATCCCTGAAGGATTTTCTTTATAGTTATAAAAACTTTGCTCTTCTAAAATGTGGAAAACAACAACAAAAAAACAACCATGCATTGCAACCGAAGTGTGACTTTTATGCCACAAAGTCCTCAGATGTGTTTCCTACCTGTTCTACAGATGTGGCATTTTCTTGTAAGTGCCTTTCCTGTTTGTTTTGTTCCCTCGTCTTGTTGGATCAAAGCCCTGCAATCTTGAATTCTGTTATGTTTGTGTTCCTCCTCCTTGCTGAGATGATTACCACCTTCCAATAACTTCACCTGATGCTCTGGCCTTCTGTAACCTTTCAGACTCTTTAATCAATGTCTGTCTCACATCCCCCACAACCTCCTAATCCTCATGGTCTCTACCTGACGTGTGGGCCTTAACTCCCTCGAGAATCTGATTCAGGCTCCTGTAGAACTTCTACCTGACATGCTCTCATATCTCTAAATTGTACCAGACTCCTCACTCAGAACAGAAACCTGAACAGTGCTCCCCTACACACAGTGCATACACAAACTCATCCTTCTGCTTAAACAAACAATTCACACATTTTGTGCCAGTGTGTGCTGTGGTGTTTTCACATTTGACATAATGGTCACTTTCACCTTCATTCAGACTTGCAACTGATAATCTGGCATGTCTCTTTATCAGGCTTTTATCAGACTCTCAACAATCTGCAGTTCCAACAACTTAAAAAAAAAAGTCAACATTATGCACACAGTAAACTGAACTTTTGGATAGAAACTCAGAGTGTTGTTAACATTAAGTTTACTATTGTGACAGCTGCACCGTCTTGGCCGTGTCTGGTCCTGTCTTTTCCCTTTTTTCCCCCTTTTTCGGTTTGTGTGTCCCTTTATTTCTGTCCGCCCTATGTAGGCTCCCTCTCCCCCTACCTAGTGTGTCTCCTCAGTTTGTATTTCTCTCCGTTAAGTCCTGTCACCTGTCCCTCGTTTCCCCTGGTCTCACCTGTGTCTTGTTGGTCTGTGTTATTTAAGCCTCAGAGATCTATAGGATTGCTGAGGCGTCATTTGTTGTATGTTTGTGTGTGTATGGTCCTGTCTGTTCTTCTCGTTTTGGTTTTGTACTTGGTTTTGTGTTATTGTACTTACCTGCTTTGTGTCCTAGGTCCGAGCTCCAGCCCTGGTCTGTCTGGTTTTAATTTCGTGTGGCGCACAGTCGGTGCCGATCTTGTTGGGTCCTGTCACTTCCCCTCGACGGCTAGAGGAGTGAGAATGCCTCCTCTGTGTTTCTGAGGAAGAACCTTGAGTCCTCCTGACTCGGGCTTGAACATCAGTCCCTCGGTGGCCGGAGGAGTAACTCTCCTTCCGGCGTCCTCCCCGAGGAAGCACCTTGAGTCCTCCTGACTCGGGGTTATAGCCTCGACGGCCCATCGGAGAAGCTAGTCTCTCTCATGGGCGTTTCCGAGGAAAAGCATTCATATGGAAGTCATGGAGGGCTCTCCCTCGTTCCCCGTTACTGGTTTATGTTTCTCCGTCCCTGTTCCTTGTCTGTGTTCCCCTGTTCCCTGTTAGTGATGATGGTCTCTTGGCCTCAGTAGGCTTGAGTGGAGCTCGGGCCTCGGACATCGGGCACGTAAGTATTCTGGTTTGTCTGTCTGAACTCCCTGTTTGTCTGTCTTGGGTCCGTGCTTCTCCTTCCCCTTCTCCCCCTTGATTGTGAATCTCCTGTTTCTCGTCCCTGCCGGTTTCGCCCCTCCCTGTGTCGGCCCTGCTTACGAGGTTCCCATCCAAGAGGTCCGGGCAACAGGTGGACTGGTTGGGACAGTACGGGAGGGTAGCCTTCCTATGTTCCTGAACCTTATTAATGATAGCGAGAAGCACGGCTCTCCCTGTGTGTTCATGTCCCGTCTCAAGCTGTAGTGCGTGTTGCCCCTGTTCCTGTTTCCTCTCTCTATATGCTCCCCTTGAGTTTATTCTAGGAGCGTTGTCTGTGAGGAGAGCAGGGTTCTGTGTCTGTCCTTATAGTCTCCCTCCCTGTCAGTATGGCCCCGGTCCTTTTCAGCTTCTGTCTTGTGATTACCGTCAGTGAGGTTCCCATCCATGGGTTCCCGTCCGTGTCGTTGGAGCCCAGGAGGGTGAAGCCTCCATATGGTGGAGCCTGGGATTGGGAGTCCAGGGCTGTGGGGTCCAGGATCGTGGTGCTTCTTTCTCCTGTTTCCCATGTCCTGGTTCCTCGTGTTGGTTTGTCTGTGTGTTCTTCTAGGAGTTCAGACCTTGTTTGTGACTGTCATGTCTTTGTGTGTCTTCAGTCTGTTCCCTGTTTCTTGTACTCCTGTCCCAGTTCCTGGTTGTCTGTCTGTCAGGTTTCTTGTTTCTCATTCATGGTTCTGTCTTAATCGTTTCAGGTTCGTGTTCCTCCCATTTTATTCCTGTCCTCCATGCCTGTCCTGGCCTCCCTCACCACAGCCACATGTACAAGTGCACTCAGTGCGGAGTGGAGCCAGTGATTTCTGTTTTAGTTTTGTTGTTCGTTTGAGGAGCACGAGCCTTGTTTGTTTTGTACTGTGTATGGGCCCTGTAGGTTGTGTAACCCTGTTCTGTTTAGACCCGTGTTCCTCTTTGGTTTTCCCTGGGTCTGGTCTGTGTGTCCAGGCGCCCCAGCCCTCTGTGTGTTCTCAAGCCGGGGCTTCTGTTTTCAGTTTTGTTGTTCGTTTGAGGAGCACGGGTTCCCTGTCTGTATTCCCTGAGTTTTGTTTGGGAGAACTGTGTATTGTGTTTTGGTTTACTGGTGTTGTCTTTATTAAACGTTTTGTCTGTGTAACTTTGGCATCCGCCCCCTTTCCTTTTCATTTCAGTTAAACCCAACCGTGACAACTAAGTTGATCAAACATATTAAACTACAACAAATGTTAAACTTCCCTGTATTTCATAATCTAATTGCAATTACTGAAAAACCACATTGTAATATTACACCAAGTTTCAGTAAAGTAAACTCAACAGTCTGTGAAATATGATTTTTCAGTAATTGCAAATTGAGGGGAATTTTGTATAATACTGTACACAGTTAGATTATGAAGTACAGGGAATTTTAACATTTGTTATAGTTGCTGTGTTTAATATGTTTGGTCGACTTGATGTAAACACTGAGTTTCTATCCAAAAGTTCAGATTACTTGGAAATCTTTAGCCATAATGTTGACTGTAGTTGATGTAACTGCAGATTTTTCAGGGTGTGTATTTGAGCAGCACTAAACTCCTGCTGTTCTGACTCTCTGGACTGAACCCCTATGACCGATTCATAATTGCTTACATATGCTACACACAGGGCATGGTATGACTGTATGACTGCAATAATGAACCCAGCTCTGCACCTCCAGCCAAAACAATTGAATACAATTTAGTACAGTTTTTAATTTGATCTCATCTGTGATGTAAAATGTTTTATTTAAAAAATGTGATTAGCCCCAGTGTGAACAATGTGAAATTCTTTATCTGCATTTATTCCTTCACCAAAAGAAGCAGGGAGCTACTGCCAATGAGGGGCGTCCTGGTAGCAGCGTGTGGGGACGGTACCTTGCTCAAGGGAACCTCAGTGATAACACTAGCAATTGGGATTATGACCCTTTGATTGCAGGGCCAGCGCCCTAACCCCCAGGCCACACAGCTGCCCGTCCAATAAAACGTTAGTGCTTAAGGGTGTGCAATGCAATGATACAAATGAGTATGAAAAAAAAACCCAAAAACCTCCAATGACAGGGTTTGTACTCTGGAAGGAACCATTTTTTCTGGTTATTGACATATTTCTAAGACAAATATAAAGAGGCTCCTATAGAACTTTGATCAGTGTGTATATGCATTGTGTACTGTAGCTGTTGACTGTTGTCTGGTTTTGTTCTCTTCTGTGTTTTTCTTCCCTGTGCACTCCCTTTTATCCTGTCTACGTCTGTAGTCTGTTTCTGTTTCTGCGTTGCTCCAGGGTCCTGGATGTTCTGGTACACATTGTGAATATAGTTGGAATGACCGTAAACCTTCTTGACTTGACTTCTTTATATGTCTAACACACTTAGTGTGCTCCTAACTGTAGAAGACCTTTTACCATGGTCACCAATTTATTTCCTGTATTTTTCTCTATATAATTTGATGACATCTGTGTAATCTTACACCTGTTATCTTAGTGTTGGGCCATGACTTTGCTACTTGGACTTTCTGAAATGCTGTTGAGCGACTGTTATAAAAAGTTCTAGAAAAATAAAATCTGAATCAAGCAGTTCTTCCTTCATAACAGACCCCAAAGTGTTCTTAATGGGTTTCTGATGTTCTGAGTCTCTTTGAAGTCTGGAGAATTTTGCCAATATACCAAAATAGCAATTACTGTAAGTAATCTGGAAGCTGTACTGCTTTGGAGCTTCTCCATGGGTGGATGAACGGATGGGTGGACGGGTGGACGGATGGAAGGGTGGATGGATGGATGGGTGGATGGGTGGATGGATGGGTGGATGGGTGGATGGGTGGGTGGATGGGTGGCTGGATGGATAGATAGAAGGGTGGCTGGATGGACGGGTGGGTGGGTGGATGGATCGATGGATGGATAGATAGAAGGGTGGCTGGATGGATGATGGGATGAATGGATGGACGGATGGATGGATGGATGGATGGACACTGTGGTAAAGCTAATGTATTTTTGCCCCACATTCACAACCATAATGTTGCCGGGTCACATCCCTCATGATCCTCGTGATCCATCGTGCTAATATTATTTATTCTTTAATCTTTCGTTATCTGTTCTACTGCATTATGTTACTGTAGCTTGACTTATTGAATAATCTATGAATCGTTGTGTTTCGCCAGCCTATTTGAACAATGATGGGTAACACTTTACAAAAGAACATTATATGCATGACTACATGAGGGATGGTGGGTAACAGGGGCGGTGGTCTAGTGGGTTGGATACTTCCTTCTGGACCAAGTGGTCATGGGTTCGACTCCTAATTTCAGAAAACCACCACTGGGTTCCTGAGCAAGACCCTTAACCCCAAGTTTTAACAAAATATTAACAACATCATTAATAAGCAGTTTCTTTCACTGTAACTGACATTAAATGAAAGGCTTAATAGGTATCATATAGTCTGATAAACGTGTTACAGTTACTATTTTAGACTGTTGTTTCTAGAGTCAGGTCCATCTTGATAAGTTCAGCTTTGTTACTGTGATTTTACTGCACAGTTACATAATTAAATTCAGCTTACAACCTTCTTCAAGATAAAGTCAGCACTTTGGGCTTTTTCTGTTTGTTGATACTGTAAAATTAAAATGCCATAAAAGAGATATATAATGATATAAAATATGCTTTTTGGAGCCTACTTACAGATTTGGGGTTGGGGTGGTAGCGGGTGGTATCACACACCACACTGTACCCAATCAGCCGGTCCCCAGGGAAGAGATAGGTCGTCCCTGCTGGAGACAGCAACACCTCCTTCGTCTCAGGATAGAGCCACTCAATGGAGATATCGCTCAGAACAGGTGCCATGGACTTTTTCAAGCATTTAATCATCTGCAAGGCCACAGAGACAAACATGGTGTTACATGGGTCAAATGCTCTAGCAAGGTGAGCTTTTATTTCTGTTGGTAAGTCACCAAATGTAATCCGTCTTTAAAGAAGCATATATATGTGTATGTGCATTCAGTATACTCACATATCATATGAATTCTTCATTAAAATGTACTGTAAGGTTTTTATACTTAGGACTTTTATGATTTTTTATAAATTACTACAATGCAATTATTTGTTGATAATTAAAAACAATCACAATGATAATGGACGATTTTTATGAAGTGTTAGAACTTGTCTTCTTTTTACATTGGTATTACATTAGTAGTATTATTTACAACAGTTATTAACAAATACTGACATAATTGCCATTATTTGTAGAACAATGCTCTTTTATTACACTTTCTGGAATTTTGCATGTCTTTTGTCAAATTTCTCATTTTAAAATGATTCACAATTTAAAATACACTAGTCAGGACCCTGCATGCCCCTTTTCTACATGTGGACAATAATCATTAACTTCATGCTTGATCAAGTTTTTCTCAGTAATTTTACACCTCATTTTGGATGCTTTTAAGATTCTCACAACCTCTGAAACCTCTGAAGTTGTAACTGCATGATATTTGCATAATTTTGTACGTGTATTGTACCTGTATACTACCGTCCGAACAGTAGTATACAGGTAGAGTTGCCTCAGAATCCAAAAGTAGAAGAGGAAAAACTTATGCTGGTCTGGTTTAATCACTTATGTAAATGTATGTTATAACTCAGCAGAAATAATTGTTAATTGCTTATAGTTGTGGGGACTCTAATTTATTTCCGGGCTGTAATTGCATGGCGGTGACATTCAGAATTGCTGGCTGTCACAGTGGAGGATAAATATGTCAGTGAGAATGAAAACCTTGGGCTGCAGTCTTTCTCCTTCTGCCAGGAACTCAGCAGTGCCCCTGGAAACGGTGGAGAGACCCTCTATGAGCCGTCTGCAGGCTCCCTGACCGATGCCGAAGGAGTAGCACCTGCAAAACACACACATGTGCGATTGACTATCCTTGTTAATGTTCTACTTTACTTTGTATTTGCTACCGGCGGTTCCTGATGCTATTGGCTTTCAGACCGTTTCTATTCTTTTTCTTTCTATTTTTTAAGGTCGGACATTGCAGTAAGCACTTCTCGACATGTTGTACCGTATATTACACTGTATGTGACAAATAAAACCTGAATATGAATTTGGCCGGAGCATTTCAATTTTGAGTACAGTGCGTGCGTGTGAGGCACCCCTGCTATAGCAGTGGATACCCCCTGTAAAAAATTCTAGCTCCGCTGCTTGTTTTGAGCGAGTTTTGTGGCTCCGGGCAGCTGGGCGGAGCGTTTCTTTTGTTTGAACAGAGCGGTTAACTGAGAGAGACGAGTAGACTCCACCAACTTAACCTCTCTACTTTCAGTATGAATGGAAAGGAAGCGGTATTTAAGCGAATATTGGTTTATAATTTTGTGGTAAAAATAAGGTGTCTCTAAACAAAATGGCACCTCAGACCTTTTCCTCTCCTCCACCACAAATGAATTGCGATACGAATCGAATCATGAGTCAAAAATCATGAAATGAACCGAATTGTGGGTTCAGTGTATCATTACAGCTCTTATATATATATATATATATATATATATATATATATATATGTATGATGGTGTCTGGGTAAGATTATAATTTATTAACTGACTAACTGAATAGTACTTTGATTAAATACAAATTTTACTGAATACCAATCTGCTGGTATACACATTCTTTGTGGGCCGTTTTATCTCAAAATACAGTTTTTTGGACCTGGGAAGTAGTGTGTGGTGACAGTGCTTTACTCAAGGGAACCTCAGTGGTTCCACTGGCAGGCCTGAGATTCAAAACCCCAGTTTTCAGATTCCTATCCACCAGGCCATCAGCTGCCCCACTGCTCAAGGAACTGTAACTCATGGATTAAATAAAGAAAAATCATCTGAAAAATCATCTAAATTAAAAACCTGATTAAAAATCAGAATCCACCTGAGCTCCCTGATGTCTCCCCACACAATATCCGCTGCGTTGTAGACCGCTGCTTTATCAGCAGTGAAATTTGGCAAGTACACCACTTTCATGAAGCCAAAAAAGATAATTAGTGATAGGAGGTTTTTTTTTTTCCTTTCCATCATTTCAGTGCCAAGACAAAAAAAAGACTTTTATTTTTTATCCAGTAATCTCATTAGGTTTGATCATTAAATTGTGGAGGCTTTGGACTATCAGTGCTGTCCAGCGCATCTGGGGCAGCTCATGCATATCAGATGAAGGCGAAGTGATTAAGGACTCAGTTCAACCTTTAGCATTGTCACTAACGTCCGGGACACATCAGCACTGGAGATTCATTGCTGTTTGCTCAGTGTGCGGTTCCGTGCGCGCTGGAGGTCTGGCCAGACTCGGCATGATCCTAATGAAATTACTGAACAGCCTTCATCCTTCGGGAGGACATCGCGTCCGAGTTGCCACCCTCCAGTGGAGATGAATTACTTACAAGAAATCAGGTAAAAAAGACTCGAAAACAGTAGTGCTACTGTCCGGAAAACGCGATAATTCACTTCAAGGACTAGAATTCATTCAGAAAAACACATTTCACAAGTAGAAATAAACCGGTTAATTAGCAAAACAACTTTAAAATCTAGAATTAACCCAGTCAGTTAATGTCCCTGATGCTGTTAACTCAGAGTGTATTGGTAAAATCTGATTTCAGTTAAGATAACATGTGTAAAAAAGGTCTGGGGTTTGTTCTCCTACACACTTGCTGTTTCCTTCTTTTGGCTCAGACGCTCTCGGGACCCCCTTCCTCTGCAGGTTTTCCTCACCCTCTTGTGGGCGGAGACTATCCCGAAAGTTCTCCTGGGTTCAAAGATCTTTTGGGTTTTTTGTTTGTTTCTAAGATCTAAAAGCAACTTGATCATTTTTGTTCATTATGTTTATTTGTGTGTGACGCCGTTTATAAAAATGACAATAACTTCGGTTCTGCGTGACACAGGGACACCAAACAAAGTTCAGCATGACGTCTGACACCTCGAGCATCACCATAAACCAGAAGAACTTTGTTTTTCCCTGTGGTGACAATTTCCATTTGCTTCGCTTCCAGCACTGATCCATTCCACTCATGTTCTATCAAATATTGTCCTATCTGTTAAACAGCATTCCATTTCATTTTCTCTCAAAACTTTTGCCTCCCCTGAAAACCTCCTCCGACTTTTGCTGACATCACTGTGCACAAGTGGGCGGGGAATAATAATAGTAGCCAATAAGATCATGTTTCACTTCCCAGATCCAATGCTCAAGGCTTCACTGGTGGTTTTGGCTACTTAATATTAGATGACATTATCTAAATTAAAAACCTCCTGTAAAAGACCTCGGGCCTTGTGCTTAGGGCAGTGGTTCCCAAACTTTTTTTGCTGGGCCCCCCTTTGGTAGAATTTCACACTGAGTGCTGTGGTGTATTCACACGGGACTGTAAGGGGCCACTTTACTTTACTTTATTAATTATATTCAGTACTCATTATGAAACCCAATGTATTTATGGTGTGTTAAACCCGACCTTAATTCACCCCAGAAAATACACCAAACCAGTGTCTGACCCCTTCATTTGACCTTAAAAATAGAGGTAAGGCATGAGTGTGAAACCCCTTAATCTTACATTAAAGGTGTTAACTATAGTCACTGCGAAACCAAACCCCTTAGTTTTACCCCTTAACATAACCTAAATTTTTACCTGAATTTCCAGGCAAGTAAGGAAAATTGAGTGGAAAAGTGCACAGATGAAGTCTGATTAAGGGGTAAATCTACTGAATTTTTCCCTTATTTTTAAAATTTGCCCCTTAAATAACTGAGCCTCCTGAAGAAAATGCTTTATGTTTTGGATTAAGCGGTTTCAGACTCACACCTTAAATCCACTTTTAAGGTAAAATTAAGGGAATGGTTTACAAATTAAGGGGTTTTTTTGTTCTATTATTTAAGGGGCAAAACTAAAAAAGTTAGAGGCAAATTCAGTAGTTTTACCCCTTAATCAACCTTAACCTGTGAACTGTTTCCCTTGATGTTTCTTAATTTCCTGTATGAGAGAGTAAGATCAAATTAAGAGGTAAAATTGAGGCGTTTGGTATCGGATTGATTCACAAACAGAAACTTCAGACCTGGTGAAGCGGGCCTGACTCCGGACGAGTTCGATGACCTTCCCCGTGTTACTGACTGCTCCATCCGTCAGGAGGAAGAGCAGACGAGGGTGGCCGCGCTGCACAGGCTGCCTCAGGATCCAGTTCAGTGGGGCCAGGAGGTTGGTGCCACCCATGTCGGCCCGGATCTTCCTCATATACTCACAAGCGGCAGCTAAGCTGTCCTGTGAAAGATGGGGAAGACAGCTCACGTTTACATAAAGATAAATACAGGCTTTGCTATTCACTCATTAGTAACGTCTTTAGCATTAGAGTAATTTAGACGTGGGGTTAAACCCATCAATTCAGGACCAGTTCAGAACAATTGCACATGATCACTTCGTATTGTCTCCTGTCTTTGTCATTGCATATAAATGTAGATAATATTAGTACCTTTTTACCTTACTTAAATGTATTCAGTTATTATTTATTTGTAATTGCTAGCTTTAGATCTCTTGTAGTTATATTTTAATATTCTTTTAAATGCACCATGGGGGGCTTGGGGTGAAACAGCACTTCGATACGATGTACACTGTGTATATTGCTATATTGACAATAAAAAATCTTGAATCTTGAATCTAATGGGACTTCAGTGAGGTTAAATGAGTTACTTAAATGCTTTTGTGGGTCAAGCAAGCCGGGCTGGCTCTCATAAGGTGTAAGTTTAAAAAAAACCTGACCCTTGCATCACTACTGTTTAAAATTTAAAGGACATACTGGCCTAAAACTAAACTAATAAATAAGAAGTATAACCAAGGCTAATAAATACAATTGAGGTAGCATTATTCCACCTTGGATAGATGTCTAAAGAAAATGGCAATTATTTCTAACATTGAACACAAAGCAGACATTGGAGAAAAGACTTAACATTTTATGACCAGAAAAAGAAGCTAAACACAGGAACGGTACCAAGATAGTCTAGCTAGCACCATTGAAACTTTTAGCTCATCTGATGGGAGTCATCTATTCTCTTTGCTATGATGAGGGTTTGAATACAATTACCAAGATTTATTTGATTCTCGAAGTCCTATCAGTATATTATCTCTCCAGATTTATTTTACAATCACCAGCTAACAAAAACAAATACATTTCAACATCCAGTTGTTATTTTCCAATTCTATTCTTCTATTACTTAAGGGGCAAATGTGAAAAGGTAAGAGGAAAATTCAGTGGTTTTGCCCCTTAGTCTGTGCACTTTCCCCCTCAATTTTCCTTCATTTCCCATATTGGAAATTAAGGTCAAAACTAAGGTAATTCTAACAACTTTTTAACAAATTTAATGGACATTTATGATGAGCTGTGCATGCAGATTATACAGTTATTACCAGTCTAATACATTTTTGCAACATGTCCGCTACATTAGCTTTGACTTTTAAGAGTCAGAGAGAAACTTTGTACGTTTGATATTCACCCAAACTACCAGAGATCTGCTCAGGAACACAGTAGTGCTTGTCAGTAATTAACTTATTATAATTTGATCTGAATGAACTACATTGACCTTAACCTTGGTGAAAGTGGAGATTTGTTAAGCCTCTTGCTTTTGTTCTCTGCAGCAGATGAAAACACTTCTACTAATGAAAGCGCAGTAGTTCTTATTTAGCTAGAGTGTATGGCCTGAGTCATTTTCATAAAGTGGAAAGGGCCAAATAATGGTTTCCAGTGTGCAATGTTATAGAAAACCACATTATAGAGGCTGATTCAGTCCATTTTACAGCTAATTTAAGCTCTCTCACCAAATTCAATCTATCCTATAGGAGTACTACATTGAAATGGAAATAGTGTTATAAATGAATTAGAGGGAGATACTACCATAAAATGATTTTCATGAGGCTACGGTGACAATCACTTTCGACACTGGCAGTTTTGACCGACATTTTCCTTTTAACTAAACACTTACTGTTGTGTAACCGAGAAATGAGACCATGTGATCCCCCTCACCCACCTCTAACACACCCCCTCAGCCCACCATTATGTACGGCCTAATAAGTTATATAACCTAACACAACATAACATAACATAACGCAACATAATGCAACATAACACAACATAACATAACACTACACAACACAACACTACACAACATAACACTACACTACACAACATAACACTACACAACACAACATAAAGCAACATAACACAACGCAACACAGCGCAACACAACGCAACACAACGCAACACAACACAACATAGCGCAACACAATGCAACACAACACAACATAATATAACATAACACAACATGACATAAGATAACAACACAACACAACATAACATAACGCAACATAAGGCATCATAACACAAAATAACACAACACAACATAACACAACACAACCTAACACAACACAACATAACACTTCACAACATAACACTACACAACATAACACTACACAACATAACACTACACAACACAACATAAAGCAACATAACACAACGCAACACAACACAACATAATATAACATAACACAACATGACATAAGATAACAACACAACACAACACAACATAATATAACAGAACACAATACAGCATTATATAATATAACATAATATAATATACTGCACTATAACATAATATTATATGATATAATACACTATAATTGAATATAAAATACTATAACATAATAAAACATAATACATGTTACACACATATGCCTATATAGGCCCTTAAATACTTACACAGACACAGGCACAAATATAAACACAGGCTTGTAAAAAAAATAAAAAAAAGAAGAAGATTGATGTACAAATTCACTGCCACACAGTATTATATGGAAAAAAATCCTAGCAGGGCAGGTTGCGGTGAATTGACCGCACTGTTGTGGCTCCTGGTGGGCGCAGTACCTCATCATAGCTCTGGCTGGTGGCAAAAAGCGTTTTGAACGTCGAGCCAAAGCCAATAATATTGAACAAGCAGGCGGGGAAGAGGCTTTTCAGAATCACCACCATGGCATCCTGGCAACACAGCAAAGAAATACGAGAGAATGAGGAAAAAGGAGCGAGAGAAATAAGTAAAAACTGAATGGTGAGGGTACAAAGGGAGACCTGAGGAGGACAGAAGACAAGTGGACAGAGGAGGGCCTGAGAAAAGGTCAGGCAAAAGACCCGCTTTATACTGCAATACAAAGGAAATACATTCACCCTTCCTTTTATTAAACCTTCTTCTTTCATCCGCTGGCCATTTTATTGGAAACGCCTACCTTACAAGGAACCTGTGAATCAAAACTGGGCTGCAAAGGGGGGTGGGGGTTATTAGAGATGGCCAAATAATTGCTTGACGACTTGTTTACTAATATAATCAGTGGCAGCAGGACTAATCTAAAGCAGTACCGGTGAATCTGTATCACAATATTTTCAGAATCTAGAATAAATCTTCATCATGTTCTCTTGTAATACTGGACAGGATTCCCAAAAAGACAACAGGGTATACTAAAGGCCATTTAAAAACTGGCTGATATGATTATTTATTCGAGATGAGCAAGTTATTATCATGTTAATGCATTATTTATTTAATGTCAATAGTAAAAACACAGTTTTATTTATTAATTTTATTTTGAAAATGTGTTGCTTTTTTGTGCTCAATCACTTCCCCTCACTCTAACAGGGATTCTCTACTGAACACAGACTGTTTCTGCTGGTCCCTGAAAAAAGAGAACAGATTTATGAATATGAACCTGCTGTTGCTCAGAAGGAGCCTGTTATAATGAGCAAATCATGGCTGCGGACTCTGAGGGGAACTTGTTTTTCTATAACAAACTACATAAAATATGAATGCCTTCCAGTGGCAAATTCCTTTGATTTATTTGATTTAATTACATTAATGTTTAAGTTAAGATTTACAGAAATATTAGAACTGTAACCCTGTAACTGTATTAACGGGAAAACTGCTGTTAAAAAGCTCCTTATTTGTTTTTGCAAACAAAATGTTGTTAATCACAATGTGATTAATCACGATTAATCACAGGAAATCATGCGATTAATCGTGATAGCATTTTGTAATCTTTGCCCAGCATTTGTATTTATATATTTGTGAATGATTGCACTGCTTCATATAAAACAATTCGGTAATTAAGATTATATGGATTTTTTTTTTCTTTCAAAAAGTTAGGTCTCTCTAGTTTGTGAATCTAAGTGACCTTTCCTTTTCCAAACATTAAAAAAAAATATCTGCAGAAGTACTAAAACTGCTTCTGCCTCAAAGTGATCCTCCCTCAAACCCTCTCCGTCCTCGAGCCCATCCGGGGGGATAAAGACTGGGATGGCTGACATTTCTTTGGGGATGAAGTTATCTCCCGGGTCAGGTGTGTTTGTGTGTGTGTGAGGAGGGGGGGGGGTCATTATCATTAGGCTGACCTGCTCCTTTAAGGTGGGCTGCTGTGGTGGCACGAGCCCCCTCAATCAAACCCCGGATGAGTCATCGCTGCCTCGTGCGTCACGCGCCTGGCTTCAGCACGCAGCACACACTATCTTACACACCAAGCGCAAACATTCGCTCACACACACACACACACCCAGCACCTCGACCCAAATCACTCATGCGGCATGCAGACCCCAGCCGCACCTCATGTTTCAGTAATTGTATTCTGGACTCTCTCTCTCTCTCTCTCACTCAGTGTAGCCAAGCAACAGGCCTATCATTCTTTTATCATCTCTTGAGACGTTGTGAGATGGTTCCACATTCCTGTTGATGTTCTGGGGATGCTGGAATATGCACAGAATTAGTTCAGTGAGCCTAAACGGCACAATTTTATTCGTACTGACTGGCCAAGGTGTCTGGAGAAAAGTTCAGGCCTTCAGGATGGCCACTATTAGAGCCGGTTTGAGCCACTTTTCCATCCTATGTATTATTTGACAAACAGTAGAGAGCAAGTCCAGTTGAATGGGGGTCATTGGGGCTAAACATTAAGAAAATATATCTGAGTTCACTTAATAACACATTTCGAGCTGAGTGCGAGATGTTTTAGCCAGTTTACATGATCGTAATTGCTATTTATAAGCTTCCATAACTTGTGAGCTATGTTAGCCTCGTAAGTTTACTGCAAAACTAAAGGCGTAAAATTTAGACACCAATCATATCTTTGCGGATCAGATGAATTTGCATAACGGGTAACAGTGTGTAACTTTCAAGTTATTCACATTTGCACACATCTCTTACATCTTGGTATCATGTGTAAGAAAGTATCTGAATGTGTTTGCAGTGGAATTTATTAGGGGTACGTATATCAAAACTCAAATATTTCTATTTCCCATCATTGCCTTCTTGAGAACCAGTGCTGATGTGAAACACTAACACTTCAAGCAGTAAACTGAATATGCTTTTTTTGTGGTGGTTGAAAAATATGCAAGTTAAACATAGTTGAGAGAATTAGTGGCAATCAGTGGGTCCAAGCAGAATTAACAAGAGGAATGGTTTGGCCATTGCAACAGTTGAAAGAGGACCATTTGAGATGTGTAAAGGTTGCTTTAGGATTTAAAGAGCAAATTCATTTTGAATATAAACTAAAGCATCTTGCATGTGTTTGTGACATCTTATGGCTGATTTGTTTATAATTGGCTAAATACAATCTATGTGCCATTATGAATGAACCAACTAAATTACCCAGGCCTGCAACTGAATTTTGAGTGGCGTTTGGTGAGCATATGGTTGAGCAAGCCAAATACAAATGTAGGAGATGTGAGCAAATGTAGCCAAGTTTAATGCTGCCAAATGTCTAGATTTCAGCTTAGGTGGCTCTGGAGATGTTAAAATGTGTCTATGTGTACCACATTTTAGCAAACAAAGAAAGTGGGAGCGATGCAAGGTGTGCAATTAATTCTTTATAAACTACTGGCTAGTGCAGGCATGTATTGGTTGCTGAATTCTGTATTCAGATCTCCATAGACCACACAATATTTACTGGGATTTGAACTCCTCCAGTGATGAGGAAATCCTTTGACTGACATTCAATTCCATCACTTTTCTAATGGTGGGCAATGTATTGCTTATACATAAATCTAGAGCAACATTACAGATTTTTAGTTATAAAGACACTGATTACAAGTTTTATTTCCATCGCCAAATTATATTCTGTAAATTAGCGTTTCCTTGGCCTTTGACATTAGATGATGCGCAGTTACAGTCATTCATTGTAATTAAGAACATAAAAACCTATGAGGTGGGTGTACCTGATTAACACCTGAAATCCACAGTTTTTGCAGGTCCTTACCTTAACCCGGCTGATGTTGACCCCGCTCATGCTCCCACTGCGGTCAATAAGGAAGATAAACTCTCCCTGGACTCTCCGCAGGTCCGAGGTCATGGACTGGAGGTCCGGGCAGAAGTTCAGCATGACCACAGGGTTGTGAAGGATGTCCTTGTGGAGCCTCTTATGGATAATATCCACCTACACAGGGCACAAGGTGACCAGTGAGAGAGATTCACTGATGACCCTTGCCTTCAATTACCTGGAGTGGTGCTTAGAGTCCTTCCCATGTAAATTCAGTTTTATTTATATGAAGCGCTTTTTTTTTGGTCACAAAGCAGCTTTACAGAATCCATGTCTGAGCCTATAATGGAAGGAAGGAACCTCGGGAGGAACCAGCACTCAAAATGGGACTCCATCCTCCTCTGGTGCAGTGTTGTGGTCAGAACATAACACAACCCCGCACACAGTGTGAAATTCATTCTCTGTATTGAACTCATTCATCAAGTGAAGCAGCAGGCATCTGGGAACAGTGTGTGGCACAGTGTGTGTGGACGATACCTTTCTCAAGGGTACCTCAGTGGTGCCAAGGCCAGTCCTGAGATTCAAACCCATGGCCCTCTGATCACAGGCACAAATCCTTAATCTCCAAGCCTGTTAGAGTACTAACCAGAATTTGAACTCACAAAATCTTTAAACAGTGACTGACCTTCAATTCCATCACCTTTCTAATGGTGGGCAATGTATTGTTTATATATTATTATAGAGCAATTTTCCATCGTCAAATTATATTCTGTAAATTAGTGCTGGTCCCTTGGCCTTTGATAGTAGACAGCAGGGAGAGTCATTCATTGTAATTAAGAACCTCAGTGGCGCCATGGGCAGTCCTGGGATTCAAACCCATGGCCATCTGATCACAGGCACAACAGGAACAAACATCTGCTGGAACTTTGAACAGCAGTTGCCCTTTGATGGGGCATCTCTGAATCCTTAAAACCGCCGTCTAGCCTGAAACATTTCTGGCCAGTTTGTTTCTCAGTGATGGACGAAACATTCCAAATAGCAAAGAAGCTTGAGTGCCAAAGAATACCATAAGAATCTCATAAAAAAGAGGCGTCCTATTGAATAATTCAATTCTTCCCAGCGAACAAAGTAGCAATTAGCCTTTTCAAGAGATTACGTTCTTTGTCAGTAAATTACATTTATGTGTTTATGTATTCTAGTGCCGCTGGAACCGGCTAAATGAAATCCAGCCAAACTATGTGAACAGGGTTCGCCTTACTCCATTATTAATGGATCTCATTTCCCGGGCAAATTAGCGCACAGTGCTACTCCCGTAATGAGATAATAAAAAAAAAATAATAATAAATATTTTGTGGCGATTCCTTTCATTGTTTCATAGTTTTAAAGCTTTAAACCGTTGGTGCAAACACGTCACGAGAACAAAAATCACATTTTTTAAAAAGGCACTCAAGCCCTCTTCCACCACCCTGGAGGTAGAAACACCAAGACCACTCCAGCAAAGACCTCAGGTGGTTTCCATAGAAACCCCTTTTCATTGCCAGTCATTTTTGCAGCTGAATGTTCTCGGCTTCCTGTTGAGGAATAACGGTCACTTAAGGATCTAATTGCAACCTTTGTGTGAGACTAGTGAGGAGAATACAATCTGCCCCTATGTCCTTGTGAAACACATCCTGCATTTTGGACAAAGTAGCAGAAAGTGCACTTTAAAGGAGTCGCGGTTTGGTGAAACACCTCTGTCTGTTCATTCCAAATGTAGCCAAGCAGCCCAAACACATTCGGTTGCTTAATTTTACTGCTTTGGTTTAGAACCGCAGCTGCAATGCTAACGTTGCTAACAACCAAAGGATAGCCCAAATCATCTCTCAACCTGCTCCAACCACATCCAGATCTTCATTAAGATAGAGTGGAATGGTGGATGTGGTTTAGGACAGAGCATGAATTTAAAACTGAATAAAACCTCACTGCTGTGGACATTTCAGACCAGTGCTGGAAAAAAAAAGTGCATCTGCAAACCCACACCACTTTAATGAAAACCTGGACGTAGTTAGTGTAGGATGAGAGAAGTTCTAATGTTGTATGTATGCATGCCTTTGGTGCTCAGTGAAATGTGAGGTAAGTAGATTATTGTGTAAATTTGATTTTTATGTTCCTGTTCAACTGCCCCTCTAACTCAAAAACTGCATGAAAGATAAATGCACTTGAAAGAAGAACAGCATCTTGTGGCCTGGAAGTTAGAGATCTGCCCATGTGATCAGAAGATTGTGGGTTTGCATCCCAAAACTGCTAGTGACACCACTGAGGTACTCTTGAGCAAGATACCGTCCCCACACACTGTTCCCCGGATGTCGATGTCGGCTGCCTGTTGTTTGGGTTTAATACAAGGACAAATTTTACACTGTTCACACTCATTTACATTTATATTTATGGCATGTAGCTGATGCCCTTATCCAGAGCAACGTACATCAGTTCTCAAGTTATCCACAACTGTATCAAGAACCTGTAAAGCAAGACTTAATCAACATCCACCATTCAACTAAGATACTGCAGCTTGTTCCACCTGATCAACACCTGTCAAAAGTTACCTAAACTACCACCAATCAAGAAACATAAGCAAAACCTATTAAAGAATGTCAAGAGGGTTAAAAAAATCCACACTGTGGTGTGTCCATGATCTCTTCAAGAACATTTGAAAGCTTTTGTCAACAATAGAAAACCAAAGGTCCCCATCCAGTCCTTAGTTGAGGAAGAGAATACGCTTGGTATGGTGGGTGCAGTGGGCCAGACAATCATGGGTTTGTTTCCCAGACGAAGTAAACAGGGCACTTTAAATGTGTAGTTTAAATATTTGTCCTTTTTCTTAGTAGAGCTCTGGTTTTCTCCCACAGTCTAAAGACATAATGTTTGGAGGTGCTAAACTGCCCCCAGAGGCAAATGTGTTTGACTTCGTGTCTGCCCTGTGATGGACTTGCAACCTGTCCAGGGTTTCTCTCCAGCTTTCGTCCTGTGGCTGGAACTGCAACTCAGATAATGAATCAATGAACTTCTTTAGGCGAAACAAAGTAAAAAAAAATAATAATAAACCACAATATCTTTTTAGTTACTGCATCTATAAAGAGCACATAAAAGAACAGCTGTTCTGTTTTTAATCACATGCTGCCCGTATTACACATCTGTCTGTATTTTTCAAACCTAGCTGCGGAAATTGGGCTTTAACTGGCAAACTGTTTGAAGGACTGCTTTGCTTGGATTCTGTTCCTTTCTGAATCTAGCTCCTGTTGATTCATTATTCAACTCTCTTGAGAAACAGACGCCTCAGATAAGATACTAATTATCAGCCCGTTATCTGCGTACTACATCAAATAATCATCAGCTCATTACAGCCCTCAGGTCTGGTGCTTCTTTCTCGGCTGTAAGTCATTTGTCAGCTTCATGAATTCAGACTATATCTCTGAGAACCTGTGTCTCCATAAATCGTTATTCCAGTTGCTGGACATGAAAGAATTGACTTTCTTTTTCTCTCCTTTCTCATTCTTTCTTTTTCTATCATCCTGACTTTACTTCTCCCTCTCACTTACTTTCTTTTCATTGCTGGAGTCCTTCTTGGTGGCCTTTATGTAGTCACTCCGTCCCTTCAGATGTTCGTCATACTCTTCCAGAGTCATGTCCCCATCCTCGATAAGCACATGAGGCAGATGTGGCTCTAGAGACAGCAAATTGAACATTTATGTGAGGGATTATAACAATGAATGGGCAAATAATCTAACAAACATGATCCTATTATTAAAGACATACATGTTTGATGACTTGATGTTTGCTACTTTAGTTTTGCACTGGAGCTACAAGGCTAAAAAGCCAAAAAAAGCTAAAAAGCCAAAGGGCTACAAGTGGTGGAAGCTATATTTTGAAGGGGTGATTATACTCCACTTAATAATGTGTGCTTCCCTCTTCTTACTGTGGATTTGAATTTTGCTTCTGTATTTTTCCACTTTAGACACAAAGCTAATGCACTGTAGGCTACAAGTAATGGAAGCTAATAGCTACCAGTTAGCACTGCACGACAGGTTGTATAGCCATGTTTGAATTGGTGATTATACTGGGCCTTCTTAAGGAACTCCACCCAAAATGTGTGCTTTCTTTCCATACTCTGTGAACACACATTTTTTTATTTGATGTTTGCTTTCTAATTATGCACTTTAGCTAAAAAGCTAATGCATCGTAGGCAGACGCTTATGGCTACCAGTTAGAATTGTGTAAGATGCTCACCAGGTGGTGTAGTTGTGTTTGAAGTGATGTTTTCTTGAGAACCTTCAAATAAAATATGTGCTTCCATCCACACAATGTGAGCACAGGATGTTTCACCATATATTCTACAACTAAAGAATCTATGTGTGCTGTAGTGTTTAACCCTACCTTCATTTACCCCTGAAAATACACCAAACTCCTTCATTTGAATTAAGTGACTTTTAATATGTGAAATTGACCTCAATTTTACCTTAAAATGTAATATAAAGAATAAGAGAGACCCCTTCATCTTAAATTTAAGGCATCGGTTCTATTATTCTATTAGGTACTATTAGGTTCTATTATTTAAGGGGCAAATTTGGAAAAGTAAGGAGAAAATTTCATAGTTTTACCCCTTAATCAGCCTTAATCAGTGGACTTAATCGGTGCCCTTTATTTCTCCTTTTCCTGCACGGGAAGTTAAGGACAAAATTACGGTAATTTTTAGGTATAAAATCAAGCAGTTTGTTTTCATAGAGTAATACAGTATGTTAGAAGCCTCAGATATGAAGTTCACCACAGACACAGTCAAGTCATGAGATTTGCCTAAGCTTTATCTCTGCAGTAATCTACTAACACCTGAGTTATTTAAACTGAAATAATCATACAAATATAGCTGTAATAATTAATCTGCTCAGCGTTCACTGGTCAGGAGGCTGAGATTCGTTTTAGAATTTAATAATCATTGGATTCATGGTCATAATTTCTTTGATCTGTTATTGCTGCTCGTGCTCCGTTTCCATCAGTCAACCAACCGATACAGGTCACAGTAATACGCAAAAAAATTGGAATGTGTTGGAAAAGAGTGTAAAGGGTGAGCTAGCATGTCATTATGTGACTAGCGGTTCCATTATTAGCACTGCGCACCCATGCTGAGGTGACATGGGGAACAGAGAACAGATTGCTCGTAGCTGTCCATCTGTGGTCCAAACGAATTTATTACATAGCAAAGCTTATTAAGCATTTTTCTGGGTTTTTCTTGGAAAGTTCAACTGAGATGCCGAAAAAGCCTCCAGATTTTGCCATGGTCTGCCTTTCTGTGGTTTTGTAAAATAAAAGATCCAAGGTTTCTTTCACATAAACAGTGACATTTCAAAAGGTTTGGCGGAAAGAACATAATGACAGAGTTGTCATCTTGGGTTGTGATAAACCTGCCAATTCTTTATCTAGACCAAAGTCTGTAACACACTGAACCCTTTCACTTTTATAACGGCCGTTTATTCATGTTATGACAGTGGTCATATGTGAATTTGAAGGTTGCACATACATCAAACCAGTTTCAGTCGAGAGTTTGATGTACTAAGCATTTTCTGCCAGTTTTGGCCACAAATCACTGTCTGTGTTATGGACATGAGAATGAACCTGATGTTTATGGACCATGTGCTTTGGTAATATGCAACATTTGCCTCATTTATTATATGAGGGTGTGACGTAAACCCTTTTTGGCATTTCATTTATGGAAATCTCTTCATCCCTGATATATTTATTTTTCTTTTTTGTCTTGAAAACGGTTATTTCAATGTGCCCTTTAAACTATCACAAACAAACCAAATTTTCAAGAAAATTAAGGAAAATTATGGGGAAAAGTGCACAGATTAAGGCTGATTCAGGGGTAAAACTACTGAATCTTTCCCTTACCATGTATTGATTTTCCCCATAAAACATTATTAACTGTCATGGATGGGGTTTTGATGGGAACTTTTATTTTGACATTCTGAGTATATTTGTGTTTAGAGCCTACGTGTCAGCTGTGTTGTGTTTTAGTTGAGTGATTAGGGTTTATGATTTGCCCCTTAAATAACCGAACCTACTGAAAAAATACCATATGTTTAGAATTGAGGGGTTTCACACTGATAAATTAAATCCACTTTTAAGGTCAAATTAAGAGATTCGTTTACAAAATTAATGACCACTCAATTCAAATTAAAGTGTTTGGCATATTTTCAGGGGTAAATTAAGTTAGAGTTAAGCACAAGTTTTTCATAGTGTATGAGCTAGATGTATGAGTTGGATGTCTCGAGACCGGTTTTGGTCTCGAGACCACTTTTATGTGGTCTTGGTGTCGTCTTGGTCTTGACGGATTTTGGTCTTGGTCTTTGTCTTGGTCTCGCTGTCTCTGTCTTGCTGTCTCAGATCGACATAGTGGTCGGGAGATTTGGAGTCGACAGTGTCGTGGCAGGATTATTAATTATTCTAATTCATTTTCGTAATATGATTAGATGTCTTTTGAATGTGGTTTATTCTGTATTATTTCATTTTTAATGTATCCATTTCACTGTTTCAG
>JBBMFX010000128.1:3367222-3383942 GCA_037832545.1 Rhabdalestes septentrionalis
TTCCATATGATATATATTTAATGCACATCTCGGCCGCGTGCATCTCTGGGCACTTTTAGGGTTTTAGGGGATTGCTTTTGTCTCTGTGTGTTTTAGTATTTAAGTTCTTTGAGTTCTTGAGGGTTTTGTGGATCTACTGTCGCCATCACCAGCACCTTTGTCTTCACGTTCCCTGCTCCTTATGTCTCTTATGTGTGGTAATGGTTTCGAGTTAGAAAGGCCCTCGAGCCAATTTGGTTTCAGTTATTGTCTGTGTGTGGCGTCTGTGTCTTCACTAAACAACATAATTTGAACCTGCACACGGGTCTCGCCTCACTTCCACGAGCAGCGTGACGCGACATTAACACAAGAGCTAGTTATGAATATTTTATTCCAATGTTCATCAAAGTATCCTCAGTGGTATAAAGAGCAGCTTTTGCATAAACAATGATTTGCTATTTGTCTGTTCCAAAGTGATCTAAACAGTTGAAAAGTTTTAGGAAGCAACATGGCAATGAGGGCATAAAACATCTAGGCTTTAGAATTATTTCCCAATGTAGCAATACAGTGACGGTTTTATCGGATCCCCCAGAAACGAATGGTAAGCCTTTAGAAAACATTGTATTAAATCTAGTTGGAAAGCTTGGTGTTCTCAAACTGTGGCAGCCAGTGCAGCGAGGCCCTCCCGGCTGCTTTTAAAGGCAACAGTAAAAGGACTCTGTAGCATCTCCAGCGTGGAGGTGCCATGCCAGGGATCCGGTCCTTATCCTTTAAGAAATGCGTCCTTGATGTGGATCCATCATTCAGAACAGTAAGAAAAAAGTAAGAGAATGAAGCAAACCTCTTACTCCTTTGGCAGGCGGATAAGAGTTTATTCTGAAATAAATAAAACCATCTGTACTCCAATGGCGCTCGTCCACTGGCGTGAGGAACTGTGCCGTACCGAGAACAAATGTTTTTTCATTACAAATAAAGCGAACCGTACCCGAGCCAAACCAGAGCTGAAAGCGCGCCACAGCCAAGCCGACGGCGTCGTTGCTCTCTGATTGGTCGAAATGTCATCACAACATGGAAAGAGTTACAAACTAGCAATTGGGAAGGCAACAAAGTACAAGCACCTATGTCGCTTTAGGCTGAAGATACACTTCAGCGGGAGTTTTCTGGGACACAAACAAATTGACATTTTTTTAATGCTGTGAGAAATGCGAAGAAGTATCAGGATGCTGCTAATAAGTTCACTGGGTTAGCTTTTCATCACACGGCTAGGGAATGCAGAAAAAAAAAAACTACGACTATAAATAATATTGGATTTGTATATGTTAGTATAATCATAATGCAAATATATGTATACACTGGAAAATGCTGGAAAATTAAAATGAAAAGTTCTGTGCTCACGGTACAGTTTAGGTACAGCACAGTTCCTGTACACCTGTGGAACATTTGTCCTTGTTTGAAACATGGATAGCTGACATATAAACACTGAAGCCTTTACAGCACATGCTGCTAAATCAACACTGCGAGAGTGGACTACCCAGGCTTTCACCGCTGATTACATTACACTGGTATATCATTAGGATGCAATTTCATATACTCTGTAAAACTGCTTTATGGGCACTTGTATGGCTAGATAAGCACAAGTCTAAAACCCCTGCAGAAATCCAGTAGATATACTTCCAAAGCACTCCATTCAAGAGGCCAACCTACTCTCCATGAGTGTGCCATCAGAAGGTGCTGAAGAGGAAAATGACTCTAGGTGTTAGCACAGGGAAAGAAATCACTTCCCTGGTCTGTTATATTGTCAATTTGAGTGTAAAGCTTGGAGCTTTCTTGGGATCTGACATTTTGAACCAACTCTGAATATCCTCTGTCCAAACCCTGAATATGTCAGAGGAGAACATAACAGAACCCAGTCCCGTTTTAATGCAAATCCTTCAGTGTTCTCTCCCAGCACATCCAAGCTCAACTCAGTCCTGAGTGAACCCTGATGCAGCCCAAAGAAATTCAGTCTGAACACAAATGTAGCCAAAATACTCTCCATAAAAACTAAATTCTGTTCTACTGCAGCCCAGTACATATCTGTTCGAACCCCGCTCTGGTCTGACGATATTATTGTAAAACCCAATTGTGACCTGACCAGCTTCTGTTAGGTTTAAGTGACGTTCTGACTAAATCCTGAAAATAACCCCTACACTGTTACATTCCCAATTCTAAACTTTAAAATGTCACAAATTTGACCCGTTTACCCTATTTGAGTTCAAATAAAATGTAACTTTAGCAGAAATTAAGCCTAATAATTAGGAAGTAGGGTTTAGAATTCCCAATTATTCATATTAGAATTCCTAATTATTAGGCTTAATTTCTGCTAAAGTTACATTTTATTTCAACTCCAACAGGCAAAACAGGTCAAATGTGTAAAAGATGGGATAAGTGTCTTTAGAAAGCCAAACAAACAATTGAATCTAATCCACACCCAAGAAACGATGTCTGAGTCTCTGAAGTTGATCAAGATTTTGAGTATTTTAAGCTTGATAGAGACTGTACACTCAAACCAACAGTACTTGCACAAAATTAAAAAAAACCAATGGCCTCTTTCCATGTTGTGATGAAAACCTTTCAACCAATCAGAAAGCAGTGATGTGGTCCACTGCTTAGAGAGGGAACCATCATCAGCTTATGTGTAAATACGAGTTTGCATATAGATGATCTTGCGGATGACTAACTCCACAGACAGCTCCGGGTATCAGTTGGACGTGTAGGTGTGTGTGTTAATGTGTGTAAGTGTTGGTACACACCACTAGGGTAGATAAGGATCTCCACAGGGCAGTCGTAGGTGTATTTGTCCGCCAGGGTGACCATTATGCTGGTGGCAGAACGGGCTGATGGGTCGGCATCAGCACGGATGGCGTGGGAGGGGCTCTCCACTCCTAAACTCACGTACAGCAATAACACCAGGAGTAACACCAGGACAAAGTTCAGAGATTAGGATCAAGGATACCAGTTCATACTCTTTAGAGGCCAGATACCATACATTTTACTGAAGAGTGTGTGGCCACTCATCAGTAATTTCCCAGTGATAAACGGTTAACCTTATTTCAACTAATGAGTGGATATTCATACATTTCATTTATAATGAATACACTCATTGGCTGTGTGCACACAGCATATCGTCACTGTTAAACCTCATATCTACAAATGCCGAAACCTCATATGTACAAAATGGCTATTTCTCAGGAAACAAAAAAAATATATGTATATTCTAAATAATAAATCCATAAAATAAATATTTTCAACATTTTACAGACCCTCATGAAGACTGACCAACAGTATCGATTTATGGGAGAAAAAGAAACAAGACCAAAAGTGGAGTTACGAGGTTTCCGCCAGACAGCGACGATATCTATCATATATTCAGTCAGTGTCGGAGTATATCACATACACTCCCAAACTTACGCTATATTACATATATGCTGTTTTCCTTTCTGTAATATATTTGTACATATACATATACTTGTTTTACCATTCAACTGGTCTCATGAGTGTTGATTACAACAGTGTTTTTTATACTTTTCATGAATCAGTCCCTCATAAAGCAGAATGAGGTGCTTGTGTAGGAATTTAACAGACCCTGGCATGGAATGGTTATCATGCTCACAGAGAAATTTGACTAGTCGACTTTCGTGTTAATGCCCTAGTATCCTATGTTTTATTCTGTTTGTCTCTCTGAGTGAATGACCAGGAGACTCTGACCTGCCAGAAGATACGGCCCTCTGATCTCCAGCTGGAAGTTGAACTCGTAGTCGATGGAGTTAATGGACTCCTCCTCCAGTAGCCAGGCCAGACACAGCTGGCTACTCAAAGCCATCTGCTCGTGAGAACCCATAGCACAGAGGTGTCTGTCTCTCCTGAATCGCAGAGAGGGAGAAAAGAAATTCAAATTTCACACTTCACTGCTCTATTCCTCTCCGTATCAGTGCAACATTTACGCCACACAATCTCCTTTAACTACACTACTGCAGTTCAGCTTTAGAATCACTTACACAACAAGAGATTTCATCAATATACATCATTCATAATCAACTTTAATTATGTTATCTTATAGTGTCTTATTACACATTGTACTAGAGACACTGGAGGGAAATGATTAAGTTATTTTAAAGCATGTTTTATTCCATATTTAAAATACTTGGGAACAACACAATGGTACATAATTGATACATAATATACTGGACATTACAGGATGTTAGGAGGCAACCTGGAGGTTACATTCATTATAACTTTATCTGTTGATGTTATAGTTTTCACAGTCATTTTATAGTGGAAAAATATACAGTACAACTACTAATACAAAAACTGTGAGTCTCCAAGGAAAAACAAAGAATCCTAAAAGATTCCTGGATGGACTTCTAGGTAAAACTTCGGTTTGGAACCTGTACATCATGGGAGCAGTCTGGAACACCCTCTAAGGTTAAAATGTTCAATTAAAGCCTAGACTACCTGAATAGAGGGTATTAGTTTAAGGTTTGAGTTAAATTCTGCTAGGTTTCAATCACAAGATCACTGGGGCTTGATGTGGGCACATCTAACTAAGAGTAACAGCAACCTGTACTCATTCACACTTTTTTTTATTTCTTACATTCTCACGTTTCATTTACAAAAACCGTAACAGAGATTACTTTAGGTATTAAAATGGGCTCAAAGGAACCCCACCTTTCTTTTTTAAAAGAATAACATCATCATAAAGTCATGTGACACTTGTATTTCAAATTAAAATGCCAATTTAAGAAAATACCAAACATGTCTTTACTGAGAAACGACCGAATATTGCTAATCTGTGTGTATTTTTTAGGTTGTTTTAGACTAAAACAATAAAAACGTAGTAATTGTTTTGTAATATAAATGACTATGATGCAGTGTGATATTGTGAGGAAGTGTTCCATGACTTACTTTCTGGTTGCGTTAGGAGAGAAGGCCTGCTCCTCTTTAATGGAACGCTGGACCCTGGGAGTGCAGACGGGGGGTGATGTGACCCGGATGCCCCCGTTTGGAAGGGTGGGCAGCTCGGAGGACGTGCTGACCAACACGTTAACGGTCTCCAGAGGGGGGATGACCCCCAAGTTCACCACCAGCACCCTCCGCTCTAAATCCTCGTCCAGCAGCACCTGACCTGCAGCGCGGTCACAAATCCAATCAAGACCCCCATCCATCCCTGTTCCATTACTTTTGAGGAAGGAGTCGCCAGCATGCACTATGAAACACAATGTGCTTAAAATGTGCTGAACTCTACCTTAATTTACCCCTGAAAATACACCACGCCATTTATTTGAATTAAGTGGTCATTAATTTGTGAAACCAGCCTTAATTTCATCTTAAAATTAGATTTAAGGCATCAGTATGAAGCTCCTAAATCTGACATTTAAGGTGTTAATTCAGGAGGTCCTATTATTTAAGGGGTACGTTTGAAAAAGTAAGGGGAAATTAAATTTTTTTAATTTAATTTCCTGTATGGGAAATTAAGGTCAAAATTAAGGTAATTTTAATGGGTAAAATTTGAAGGGGTAAAAAGTGTCCTCAAGAAGAAAATCATGCTTTTAATGGTATTCATTAGGACATGCTTCATGCAAAATATACGTTTTATGTATTTTTAATTGACTGCTGGGACATGGAGGATTAGCTCTAAATGATTGAATCTAAGTGTCAAATGTGAAAAATACATCTCGCACTCAATGTGAAAATTCACAATTAGATAGAGATCAGTGAGACCTTTCCCTCGTTTATCATAAAAGTCCCCAGCGATCGAGTAACGAGTAACGAGAACCTTAATAGAAATGTAGTGAATTGAAATTTATGTTTCCAAAATAAGGCTACTCAAATAAAGTACAGATACTCAAACTGTACTTAAGTACAGTAATTAAGTAATTACTGTCCACCTCCGTGTAGCTGACAATAGCTTTGACTTTGACTTGAAGCTCATGAATCGAATGGTGGTAATAATAGTATTCTTTAACATGCCTGTGGTTACTCACAGACTGTTGCTTCTTTAGTTTTTCACTGGAGATCAAGTCCTAAGGTGTCTGAAACTGCATCATCGAGTCTATTTGAGTTTACACAACCGCTCAGTGTAGTTTGAGTCAAGTGTTTGATGTAATCATGCTACTAGTATATACCAAATTAACAGTGTTGGGCAAGTTACTTAATTGTTATTTATTATATCTTACTGTCATTTCAAAGTAACTCGTTACTTTAAGGCATTACACTACTATTGCATTACTTTTAAGTTACTCTCGCCAAAATAACTGGAAATTAGGATTAGGCCTTGTAAATTTTGACAATTTTGGCAAATTTATATGAAAAAAACGGTTTAAAAATGAATTGTAACACAAGTTACTGACATTTGTACTGAGTAAAATATCAGTTTTTGTTCTGTAATGCCTTACATTACCGTGTTACAGCAAAAACAGTCATTAATTACTTTTGTAACATGTTACTCCCAACACTGCAAATTAATGGGACAGTTTTTCATATATTAGCTCTGTTAGCCTCCTTGCCTTGGTATAAAAATAAGGAAGCAAATATCAGACGGCATGCGTCTCTTTGCCGACCATCTGCACTGGAGAAAAGTGTACATTTCGTTTTGAAAGGGGAAAAATCACGAAGCCTCACCGCTGCCGCTCTGTGGGGCTCCATTGGTGGCGGTGCAGCAGTCGAAGTAACAGTCATCGATTTTCGTCTTGTCTTTGATCTGCACTGTTATTATCTGACTTGATATCATCGCCTCGAAACCTACCACCACAGCACCCTCCTCCAGGGGGTAAATAAAAATTCCTTCAACACAGGAGACAAAAAAGGATGCTTACATCACAGAAATTGGACACAGGTGCACAGAAATAACATGTCAGGCAACAATTCAGGGAGGTCTCACCGTCTGTCGTCTGCTTTGTTAGTGAGTGCTGTTACTGAATTCAATTGATTTGGAAGGTACTTTTGCAGCTTTCTGTTCAATACAGGGTCATGTGTATTTGAATCACACTGGGATGTGGTTTAATTTTAAACTGTACTGTAACAATGGTTATTGTGTTGTGAAGGTTTCAGAAAATGTATTTCCTGAAGATGGCTGGTCGCCATGAAATCTTGTCTTCAGCCCTCAGTCTCCACTGGGGCTCCACCAAGAACACACACACCAACACTCACCAGCACATTATCAGCATGTAAGTGCGCAGTAACACCTTTTCTGTTCTCCTCGTCACTTTCGGCAACACATTGACCCCGTTCTCCAACCCCTCCTCCAATTACATTCAGTAGCAGCCTCCTCCACTTTCTCCAGAGCAGAGCTCTAATCTCCTCATCCAATTGATTATTTTTCAGAACTGCCACCAGATATTGCTGCCTCTCGCTCTCAGCCTCTAGCTCCAGGCTCATTCTGCCCTATCTCCTCTCAAACATCTAGATCAGAGCTCTTGTTTCCCTAATCATTACATTAGATTTAATCTAATGACATTATATTCATTTGGCAGACATTCATATCCAAAAGCAACTTACAGCTTAAGGAAACTCTCAGTCCTCAGGACAGAGGGAGAACCAGAGGAGAGTTCTAAGTGCTAGATATGTAATTACGGGGTAGTGCAAGAAGATGTGAGTGAAGTGGCCATTTAAGTCACACATGAACACATGGCAGCACAGCACACAGTGTGAACAACGTAAAGTTCTTCTCGAATCAAACAGGCCAAACAGTGACACAGCAGGCGGGGGACAGTGTGTGGGAACAGTTCTTTGCTCAAGGGTACCTCAGTGGTGCCACTGGAATAATGTGATTCAAACCCACAGAACTCCAATCACCAGGGCAAAAAATGAATGTAACCCCAACCCTAAAGGATGTGTCCAGCTGCCAGGAGCCTCTAATTTATATCCCTACTACATAGAGTCAAAATACTAACATTTTTCATTCCAAAATCAATATTTGCATGTCAACATCACCACCTTAATTCATTCCCATCTCACTCGCCTACCAGTATCTTGTCTTGCTGAAAAATATGCTTTGAACAGAAGAGCGATATCTGTGTACTTTCATTCATGGAGCCAAGGCACAGGCAACCCACACATTTAGCTCGAGCGTGACTCTTGTAACCTTCGAATCAATCACTGAGGATGAGTGAAGGAATACCAGTACACCCTGACTCAAGAAAGTCAACCTCAGTCCAACAAATTCTGCAACCTACATCTCCAGAGGGACTGTCTTGCACCAATCCATCTACATAGATTCCAGACTCCTGTGAGTGGAAAAAACTCTCCACACAGCCAGGCAGAAATGGTCTGTGGTCCAAACTCCTCAAACTACTGACACTGCTAATCACTGAAAACTGGTTTTAACTCTTTGGGACCAACCCGATTTCACAAGTGTTCATGCAGCCGTCACGAAAAACAATGTAATTAAAATTCGTGCTCCGATCAGGATTAAAGGCTTTTTTCGTTTTTGGACATAGCTTCACTATTTTGTGCTAGGATACCACTACACTACCCTAAATGTTTTAATGTGCACTGTGTTAAATTACCCATATCATCACTTAATTGTGACTCTTATGGTTAGGTTAAGGTTAAGGTAAAGGTTAAGATTAGGTTATGGTTATGGTAAAGGTTAATGTTAATGCTAGGGTTAAGGAATCAACTTATTATTTCTCTCCAACTGTCTGGGTAGTGAAGCGTTGTCCGGGCATGAAAAAGATTCTGAGGCAAAGCTTTAGTTTGTACACTTCAGTCTTCAAAAGATTCTGCTCCACATTAAATTCTATCTTGATTCGGACCACACACATGGAAACCAACTTGGATGTTCATTTGGGATACGGACCACTGGAAAATAAATACGATCATTGGAATGCATCTTCATCTCTTCCGAGGCATAATGCATCAGATTCATATGCATCGGCTTCAGGAAAAAAAGAGTAGGATGCTGATACGACTGTTGATGCACCTCTTTAAAAACCTCTGCCAGTACCAGGTGAGGAAAAATCTGTTCTTGTGGGATTATGAGCTCAAATTCTATTTCACAGATTTGGCGTTCTGGGTCTTCACTCAGATGAAGGCCACATCCCACACCCCGATGCTTCCCCTGTTGTGTGTGCGTGTATGTCACAGGCTAATACTGGAATGCTAGCATGGGTGACAGCACTGAGCTCTCCCCAGGTGGAGGGAGGGTGGCAGAGGAATATCTGCCGTCTGCCATGAATGTCTTGTGGCTCCTTGGAGTGTAACTCAGACCCAGGATGCTCATTCATGCATGTGTTGAAGCGACTGCTTGTCAGTCAGAGGATTAAGCATCAAAGAGAGAGAAGTTTGGGCTTCAAAAACTGGTTCTGTATCTCTCTCTATATATAAATATTTGTTTATATATAACTTGGAAGGAATGTCCATTTACCTTCTGTTGTTTAAAGGAAATAATGATATACAACATAAAATTATAAGCAATATATATATATATATATATATACTTACCAGACACAGAGAACAACACTGAGATTTAATGCACACCATACTATAATACACGCCATACTATCATACATTATACTGCTATAAATAACAGTATAATGTAGCCTTATTGGCCAATCGCAAAATGCTGGATCTGAGAACCACAGTGACATCATGCTACATAATCTGTGGAGGTCAGGGAGTATTCTATGCAAAACCTTGCAAAAGTTTGCCCAAAATAGAGGCTTGCCCAAAATAGAGGCTTGCCCATTAGGACTGTCCTTTATATCTACTCCTATTGCACGGGTTTGACATTCAGCCTCATTTGTTCAGAAGAAGAGAACTAAATGTTAGCACAGCTCCAGAGAGAAGACTCTCACCTTCGATGGGGTGGTCCTCTATGTTTTCATATGTCATGGAGGCTGTCATGGCCAGGGTATATCCTCGCATGCAGGACGTGATGTCAGAAACGCTGAGGGGCAGGGCGCTGCGCTTGGCCTTGTTGATCAGGCCTGGCATGGCTGCGGACGGGCAGGGCTTCAGGCACAGCTGTGCTGAGTGACGTTTCTGAAAACAAAGACCACCAGAAAAGACCCAGATATATTACCACTCCCTCCATTATATCACACTGTTCATTCAGTTAACATGTATTAGGTGTATTACATCACTATATTGTACTACAACTTAAATAGCACACACAGATGAGCCACTTGTCAGGTACTTTTTTTAGTAAAGATATGTTTGGAATTTGGCAGTATCCTTACTTTACTGGAGCAATAACTATAATTCCATTGTGGACCACCAGACAAGAGGGAGCAGCCAAAGGGATGAAACCATTCATGAGTGCTTTTTAAGTTAAAGGGCAGTCTAGAATTTGACTCTGCATCACCGCACAACCAATTAATAGGAGTCAGACATGCACTGATACAGATTCTTTCCATGTTTAAAGGAAACTTGTTTTATTTGACATAGTTTCATTTACAGTTCACTCATCAAGTTTCTGAAGTTTAACCAGAATCAGCAGTTAATTAAATAAATGGATGAGTGGTGAAAACCTGTGGTGTGCAAAAACATTTCACTGATACAAACTGCAGTGTTTCCCCCATCATTAATTAGGCTGTGCTGCCTTCCGGCTTGGATGAGATACAGACTTTAGGATGTAACTGGCAGGCTAGGTTTGCTGCCTAGTTTGAAATCCGTTTTCAAATGTAAAATGCATTTAGAATTGCATTGCATTGACAAATATATAACTACTGGTCAACATCAGATTGAAAGGACTCTAGTCCAGTGATTTTAATCATGGAGTATCCTCACTTCAGGTCTAAAACAGCTGGATGTTTAACTGATAAGTTGGATCTTAGAAAGATTAAGATGTGCATGGGTACAACTGATCTAGTCCAATAACGTTGAGGTGCTTCAAATTTAGTGAGGAGCATTTTATTTGTGTATATTCGGTGAAAGTTTTGTGCCCTTCCTAAAGTGCCACCCAAGGAGCCTGCCTAGTGTTTCTACAATGACGTGCCAGCCCTGGATATGTGGAGTAACATGCAGTGTACAGTGTATTATAACCGGACTGTGTGCTGAATCAAGTGCACAGTACGCTATGCTTTAAGCCTTAGAACTCAGAGCATATCAGTATAATCTGAATTCAACAAAGTGGTGTAACACTCTAGAACCCTCAGAACCCAGAGTGTATCAGTAAACTCTGATTTCAGTAAATGTAAACAGTCTAGAACAGGTGTTTACCCTCAGAACTCTGATTTCAGTAAATGTAAACAGTGTAAAACAGTCTAGAACAGGTGTTTACCCTCAGAACTGTTCGTTCTCCTACACGCTCACAGTTTGTTGCTCTTTCTCTTGCGTGCCGCCGTGCAGCCGTTCTCTAGAGCCCCACTCTCTGCAGGTTTTTCCCCACCCAATTGTGGACGGAGACTAATTTGAAAGATCTCCCAGGTTCAAAGTTCTTGTTTTTTCTGTTTGTTTCTAAGACCTAAAATGAAAAGGGTCTTTTAGTTTTACATAGGCATCTGCGTGTGATGCCTTTTTTAAATCCCAGTATCAGATATTCTTCTTCTTCTTCTTCTTTTTCTTCTTATGTGTTATTTTAATTACAATTACTTTGTTTCTATGTGACATAGGAACACCGAACAAAGCTCAGCGTGATTTCAGACAACTCGAACACCAACACAAACCAGGTGAACTTCCATATAGCAAGTTTTTTTTAATATATGATGACAATTTACCAATTCGTTGTGCTTCCGTCGAACTCACTTTCAACGGTTAAACACAACCAGAAAGATCGCCCCCTTCTGGATGTTTGCAGACATGCAGGAATCAACCTCCCATAACCTTTGTACTTTCTCATTTTACTTGCACTGTATTATGAATGATCGAACTCTGACTAGAAACAAAGGCAAGATGTTAAAAGATAGTCTTGCTTATGGGGGTTCTGACACTGCAGAACATTGGCATGCACAGTAACAGTGGGCTTGAGCTTGTAAGATGTGTCATCTTCTACTTTACAGGTCCCTGTCTAACTAGAATCTCACCCTGTTGTTTAAACACACATTCATATTCTGTTGTTACAGCTTGTAAGACGAGACCAACACACTTTTCATTCATGTTCAGCCTTTCTTATCCTCTCATTATGCATCACCCATTACCATTTGGTGAGGAGAAATTGAGCACCCCACGTGCATGCTGGAAGATTTCTTGCACATCAAATCTGGTCAGCTCCACTCACCCATTGCAAACTTCTAAGAAAGCAGCACCATCAAAGTGAATCAGATTTTCTTGCGCATCAAAGGAGCCACATGGCAAACTAATACAGAGGGACAGAACAGAGCAGCTCTGGGGTCTCGACTGGCTCTGGCCATATTTGGCATCGCTGTTATGTTGTGACTCATAGACAGAAGGGAAATCCAGTCCCAGTCACTTGTTGGAAAACATCCTTCTATGAAGGGTTTTCCTTACTTTTCTTCTTTTCCAGAAGAGTAGAACAGTACTGAAACCACCAAATCAAATAAGACATACTGAATTCAAAGTTCCACGTTGTCTCGATGTGGCTTTGCACACTCTTGCACTCTCTTTCTCTCCAGCAGCTTCTTGAGAAGCCATAGGACATGCTGTAAAGGCATCAAACCTGATTTTCTATATGTTCCACTTAACACTGCGTGGGTTTATGCACCAAAAGCTGGTGCAGCCGTTATGTAGCCCTTGGAATTAACTATCTTGTGGCCATTAAAGGAGAATAACTACCACATAACCGATACATTGTAAAATATAATGATGTATTTGTGAATGACATCTGTTCTGGCTCTCTGTATCGTGTCTCACTCTATAAGAAGTCCAGGTTGAAACATTCCTTAATACTTCAGGACTTCAGCGTGACTGGGCGGGGCTAAAGAGCTGAAGATGTGAAAACGCGTCCATTTAATTTACATTCTGAAACTTCAGCAATGTTGACAGAGTGAAAAAGTAAAGAATGGGTTGATCCATAATCCAGACCATTTATATATGTCAGTATGTATGTATGTATATTTGTATTCCTTCATTCTTTCTATGGAAAAACAGTCATATATATCCATCAACTTCAAACAGATAAGGCTGGGCTCGCCTGTGTCTCCTGAAAGTGAATGGAATGACACTAACAGCCTTCCTCCTCTACCTCTGCACTTCCTGTGAAGATGTCCTTTTGGACTTGATTACATGAGGATTTATAGCTAATCACCCTCGCAGCGTGGGGAGAGACATTACAGCTGAAGATTAAACATCTTCCAGAGAAGAGCCAAAACAGGGCCATTCATCCAGCAGAGCGATCCATAAGTCACAGGCAGAGGAAACAACGTTTCATTAGCCATGGACATGTTGTTGTGTTGTGACAGTGAGAGTGGACAGATGTAGTGCATTAACCCTCCACCAAGTCGGCCTGTGCCAAGACTGCCATCATGTGTCCAGAGGAACGGCTGCTCTAAACAGGCTTCTCCTAATCTGATTGTAGCCTTATGGAAGAAACCACACAGCGGTCAGCATGAGTGGATGATAACTCATTTAAGCCTGCCATCAGGGTGGGAGCAGCGAATGAGAAAAATACTTCCCCCACGCACGCCTCAACCCATGAACCTAAGCTGGTAAAAGATATCCAAGCAGATATTGGGCACAAAAACCTGAAGCATGAAGCAGTGGACCTGTGTTCTCTGGAATGATGGAGCTCCATCCAGTACTTTTGGGATGCATTTGTGATTCAGAAATCATTATCTAACACCAGTACCTGACATCACCAGTCATCTGGTGGCTGAATGCAATCAGATCCTCACATCAATGTCCATGCATCTAGTCAAAAGTCTACACGTAAGAGTGCTACTGCATTGAAAGTTGGACAGACTGCTTATAACGATTGGATATATGGTTTTGGAATATGCATTTGATTAACAGGTGTCCGCAAACTTTTGGACAAACTGTGTACATGGAGAAAAGAAGTAAAGGCACTTTATCTTTAAAAATCAAGCGCCCTTATTGTCTGACTGGCCATCATTCATCAAGGTTTTACAGTGCAGAAGTGTAATTAAATCATCACTGCCATGAGATCCAATTTTTTGGTTTCCACAATCTCCTATCAGGTCTCATAGAACCTTGAGAGGAAAAAACTCCTCCGCTCCCCCGGGAATTGAATGGCTGAATCACCCGCGAGGCCTGATGGGGGAAGTTAATGAGGGAATGTGAGCAGCAGTGGTCAAACCTTTTGCTGTGCCTTTAAGGCATGCTTATTCCTGCTAAATATTCTCTCTGTATTCTTGTAGGCTGCAAACGAAACCGGATGCCATACTAAATAATATTTTACATTACTATGAGGAGTACATTTATTAGCATAATGTGGCACAGTATAGCACCATAATAATGTAATATAGATCTGAACTGTAAAGCATACTGTAGTATATAGTTTATACTGCAGTATTTAGTAAAGTGCTGAATAGTACAGTAATGTAGAGTAGTATAGTATAGTGCAGTGTCGTGCAGTGTAGTGTGGTGTAGTATAGTATTGTACAGTATACTATAGTATAGTATAGTAACGTATAGTATAGTATAGTATAGTGTAATATGAAACTGTATAGTATGAGGTATTTCGTGTGGTATAGTATAGATAGCTAAGCATAGAATAGTACAGTTTAATATCATATAGTATAGTATAAGATAGGCTAGCATATAATAGTATAATATAGTATAGTATAAGGCTAGCAAAGCAGATCGTAGTAGTATAGTTGAGGATAGGATGGTATAGTATGGTATAGAAGAGTATAGTATAGCACAGTATAGTGCAGTACAGTATATTATAGTATATCAGAGAATAGTATAGTGCAGATATTATTGCAAGATTAATATAGTATTGTATTGTATTGTATTGTATTTTATTGTATAGAATGGATTTTGCATGCAGAATTAAAGTCTAGATAAATGTAACTGAACTGGCCCTTTCAACATTTTTATTCATGAAGATAGTCATTACTGCTTGTCTTTATATGTGTATGATCGATGTGCTCAATAAATTAATGAGCCGATATCTATGCTCATGTGCTCTTCACTCACCACCCTCCTTCACTGTGAGCAAGCTGATACTAGCATTTCCATACTTGTAGTTTTGAGTATTGAAAATATTTCCTCCAACTAGTTTCTATTAATTTCATCTATTTTCATGCTAAGACAAAAACCAACTGCAGCTAAACTGTGTCCAGTGTAGAGACCCAGTACCTCTCATATTATATTACCATATATTACATATGCAGCTGATCATTTATGAAGGAGCATCATTTACAACATTGGATCAGCGAATATGCCCATGCAAGAATGAACAGCACTTTTTAATGGATCCAAAATAAGTATAACATTAATAATTAAGCCCTTATCATAAGATGGCTATGGACAAAGGTAAGAAAGGTCTATAGCATGTTTCTGTGAGACACATCCTCTGGGAGAGGGAGAACAAAACATGTTTTCCGGCAGAAATTGCACGCACTTCCCCCGTTTTTCATTTGACAACTTTTTGCAACTATGTTCCAGTAAAGTATGAAGGAATCAAGACTGTTGCTCAGTATTGGGATGTCAGTCCCTCAGGCTGAAACCACCCCCTCCCCCGCTGCCGGCCCCCCGTTCACGCTGGGAGACGAGCGACGCCGCAGGAGGCGTCGCGGACACAGCGGCCACCTGTTGACACATACAGCTCCTGCACCGCTGAGGACGCATCAGCCCTGTAGCTCTCAGTCCTGAGCTCAGTCCTGCTGAGATCTGCTTAGCTGCAGACGCACAAGAATGTCATGCCAACCTGCCGAGAGAGGAGCAATCTCTGCCAGACGCGCTGGTGGTCCTCCTGACGCACCTGCAAACCCCACCTGCACACTTCCTCACACTTTTCCCACCAAAGAGCCCCAAGACGAACAGGAGCAGACGAGTGGAGCGCACAGAGAGGAAAATTGAAAAAAAGGTGGTCTTACCTTACATTTGGGGCAGTTAGGCTGTTGTTGGTCACTTGTCTTCTATCACTTGCAAGGTTTTGAAGGAGCAGCATGAAAAGCAGCCCCCCCCACCCCCTCACTCTCTGCCTCTCTCTCCCTCGCTCTCTGTCTCCTTCCCCCTCTCTCTCTCACAGGGTTATCCGTGTGAATGGCGTAGAGGAAACATCAGCTTCTCACAGGTTGCTGAAACTCTGAACTGAAGCACTCAGAAGGAGAAAATACAAGGGAGGGAGGGAGAGAAAGAAAGAGAGAGAGAAAGAAAGAAAGAAAGAAAGAAAGAAGGAGAGAAAGAAATGGAGGGAAGAATGTGTGTGTGTGTATGTGTGTGTGTGTGAGTGAGAAAGCAGCAGCTGCAGCCCAACACTAATGCAGCCAGTCGGCACAGCAACATGTGGTTATAAAAAGTAGCTCAGTCTGGCGCTGCTGCCGCTGCTGTGGCTGGAGTCGGGGGGAGGAGGGCGATGGAGGGAGGAGAAAGGAGAGAGAGGGATGCGTGGGGAGGAGAGGAGAGAGAGAGCGAGAGAAAGAGAGAGAGAGGGGCCACCCATGACTCCACTGGTCGCTCTCCTCCTCCATCCCCTCCACCCCTCCCCTAAACTCAATCAGTGACAGCAGAGCCTATTCATGTGTCCTTTTTGATAGCCCGGGGCTGGTCCGTTTGGTGGGGGTCTCGAAATGAAATGCCGTAGCATGGAGAGAGAAAGAGAGAGAGAGAGAGAGAGAGAGGGGGGGAGAGGGGGGGGGGGGGGGGGGGGGGGGAGGGGGGGGGGGGGGGGGGG
>JBBMFX010000128.1:3384042-3404877 GCA_037832545.1 Rhabdalestes septentrionalis
CCCCCCCCCCCCCCCCCCCCCCCCCCCCCCCCCCCCCCCCCCCCCCCCCCCCCCCCCCCCCCCAAAAAAAAAAAAATGTTTTCTATGTAGAGTTGAGTTAGTTCTGCTTGAACCTACACAGGTAAGATTTATAACATTTTGGAGTGCAAGTTGAGACTGACTCTCTATAGCAGCCTCACTAGAAAGGGCAGAGCTGAGAAATATGAGACCCCTGAGACACTGCATTATTTTTCACTCATTTCCAGGAAAATTTTTGATCTACAATGTTTTTAAAACTCATTGATTCTGAAGTTCACTGAAATTCATGCAGGACATTGTATGCTGACTTTTATAAACTTACAAGTATTTACTCTCTTACCAACATTACACATAAAAACCCTGAAGACACATGAAGATCAGTCATCATGGTAAATTAAACGGCTATATTTGCATTGTAGTCAAGTCACATTTATTTATATAGCATATATAAATGTATGTAGAAAAAACAGAACAAAATATCTAGAGAATACATTAAAAACTTTATGAAATAAAGAAACTCAACAATGGCCACTTTCTCTAAAACACCTATTTACATCATTCTGCTCTCAATGACTTGGTTTACATTGAAACTGCTGAATTATGTGTAAAAACTTTAATTAAAAAAAAGAATTTAAAGATGTGCAGATACGATGTGTTCAACTTTTAAATTAATATTTTATTTGTCACATACACAATCTCCTTAGATACAGGTCTGGTACAATGGATACATTCTCCACTTGACATCACACTTCATCTCCTGAGTACTGGTCTCCACTTGATATCACACTTTATTAGTCATTTGCTTTATATACTTATACTTATAGCTACAGATCTTATCTCGTTACTCTGTACATTCCTGTGTACTGCGATGACAATAAATATATTCCTTTTTATACTATTGTGTATGTGACAAATAGTGTTGCTTTCGTCAACGAAAATTATGATGAAATATCTCCGTAAACGAACATTTATCACGTGACGAAGACGAGACGAAACGAAAATGATGGTTATGTGACGATAACTTAATAAAATATATCATGTAATATCGTTGACGAATAATAACGAGACGAAATGTGGTTTACAAATTAAAAACTAAGCTAAAATGTCTCCTAATTTTCGTTGACTAAAACGAGACGACACGTTGGTTGGGTTTTCATCAGTGGACTACTATCAGCGGCGGAGTAGTCTTTGACTGGACCTGCCTACCGACGACGTGCTTGAAGCGGATTGCTCCATATGTGATTCAATTCCCCCGAGTCACACGAAGGTAAAGGCCTGAGTTCCTAATCTTTTTAAGTACAATACTGTTGAATTTAATAACATCCTAACTTAATTGCTTAGTGAAAGGGGGGAAATCTGCAGAGACTGCCATTTGCCAAGTTTATTACGTTACCCCCATTTATCCTTTTTATCAAAGCCTCCCATTTTTCAACAATACGTGTGGAAAACCTTCCTGTTGTAGCTGTTACGTGTGGAAAACCTTCCTGTTGTAGCTGTTAGCACATATTTACAATATATAAAATCTGATATATAAATTTTAAAGGTTTAATGAAACGAAAAAACATGCGTGTTTAGCTGGCATTAGCTGACGTAGTAGGTAGCTGGTTAGCTACTCCGCTGACAGTACTGAGAACAGAGATCTGGCATACACACGCGAACATCGTTTATTTTTCAAAGCAGAGTGTCTCTGAGTCTGGAATGGATATACGGTATCCTTGAGTTTATAAGGTAACAATAATATAATAATGAGAACCTTGTTTGAATTGTGAAATGATTTTGACTAATAGAAAATTTTGATTTTGTCTATTCTACTAGGTAATTATAAGGTACTTATACTTAAAAAGGAGACTAAAATACAACTTTCATTGACTAAAACTAGACTAAAATGTCATTGACTAAAACTAGAATAAAATATCAGTTTTTATTGACTAAAATGCTCAGGCTTTTTGTCGACTGAAACTAGACTAGACGAAAAGAGAATAGACGTGACTAAGACTAATAAAAACTAAAATGTCAGCTTGACGCAAAGACTAGACTAAAATTAAAATGAAAACGGGCCGCCAAAAACAACACTAGTGACAAAAAATATATACATTTGAAGCGTGCATTTTTATAGTGACGAACACTTAATGTGCACATGTGTCCTAACTAGAACACTTGGTGCAAATTCAAATAATATCTGAACATGAAACTTGAATTTTAATTTTCTAACATATCATGCCAGTCCGGAACTACTTTCCACCCCTGAGAGCCACCCGGGCGGCAGCAGGAGAAGCGCAGAGCCGCTGGCCCGTACTGCTGAGGTGCTGAAAGTGGAAGAAATCCCTCTGAAAACTGAAATAAGTCGTTATCCAGGAGGTAGCAAGCTAGGAGAGGACATGGCCACTGACTCGTGGGCTCTGGCCGTGGATGAACAAGAAGCCACCTCCAAATCGGTGAGACTGTAAGAACTATTGCATCATACGGTTAGTGCTAACGGAGTAGCCGAGCCGGCAGGTGCGACCCAATTCGGGACGCGTCCCGATCTGGGATTAATTAGGGCACCTAACAAGGGAGCACGGCTCAGGATAACATTCAAACTACAGCTCGGGATCATACTAACATTAAAACTATGACAAGGATCATATTCATTGTAACAAGATGTGTGTGTGTGTGTGTCGAGATTTTAAACTCGCTAAGACTCTGGTGTACATACCAATTTGATAGACGTTCTAGATTGGGTGAAAGTACCGACTAAGTGCTCTAGATAGTGTGAAAGTGCACTATGTATGCACCAAGTGTTCTAGATAGTTTGAGTGTAAAACCGCGTTGTTGTGATGCGATAAAAATGCCTAAAATGTCTATTTTTTTAATAGTATAAAGCCTGAATATGCTCCCAAACACATTAATTTCGTTTTAAATTCATTAATTCACTACCCTGAAAGAAAATGTTCTGTATGTATTTGTACTGTACAGTTTACACTGAACTCCTGCTGAAATGTAAAATACTGATATTACCCCTGTATAGACACTCTACCACCCCCCCCATGTGTTCTATTTAATATGCCAGTGCATTGTATGCACTGTATGTGTTGTATTTACTGTCCAAATACAAACAATGTTCTAGTAATGGTAGAATTACACATTATGCAAGTGTTTGTTATTACAAAAGTACATTTCATCTAAGTGTTCACCAATACACATTACAAGTATTCCAGTGAGTATTAACTGAGTGCTCTAGGTACACAAGTACGCATTATCAGAATGGTCCTATTAGTTCACAAGTACAATTTTAAGTGTTGTAGTTGGTACACAAGTATGAATATTGAGATGACCCAGCTGGCAGAGCAGTACAGAGCGGTCTGCTTTAATAAGGCTTTACTTTCCCCTTCTGAAAACAGATTGGAGCGCTGCGGATTAGAGAAAGACGGGTTATACCGAGAGCCGAGGCCAATGGTAATCAGGTTCTGAGTCCTGCACACAGTTAGATATTATAATACGGCCGGAATGGCAATAAAGAAGTAGAAGCAACCACATTCCTCTGGGTTGTCTCTTGTTTAGGAATGGCGAAGTCTGGAGAAGACACTGACAGAGCCGAAGAAGAAGAGAAAGGTGGGTGATTAGCGTGGGTTCAGTGACACACAGATTAATTGCAGTGTAATGTATTACATCCAGAACCCCTTTCCTAAAGCTTCGCACTCACCTTTTATCTGCATTCCCCCGAAAATAACATTTTAGATGGAGCCTGATGCTGAGTAAGACAGTGTTTATTATTATTATTATTATTATTATTATTATTATTATTATTATTAATCATGGAAGCATTAAAATCCTTAGAATTTCCATTTTCTTGTGAGTAGTCACATCCTTCAAACTATTATCACAGGTGACACAAAAACCCTCTTCCCGAACCCCTGAAACCAAGTGGAGTCGCATATTGACCCAAGTACGCACTAAGTGTACTAGATAGTATGAACATACACTAAGTATTCTATGTACACACAGTGTTCTAGATACTATAAAAGTACATCAAGTGTTCCATGTACATGCTAAGTGTTCTGGGTAGTACGAAAATGCACTAAATGTTTTATGTATATGCTGAGTGTTCTATAAACGTGTTCTAATTACACACTAAGTGTTCTGGATAGTATGAATGTACACTAAGAGTTCTAAGTACGCACTAAGGGTTCTAGATTTTATTTTTACACACTGAGTGTTCTCGATACTGTAAAAGTACACTAAATGTTCTCTGTAAGGTGACCTTGGGTTTTTGAAAGGCAACCTTAAAATAAAATGTTTTCTTTTTATTATAATATTATTATTATTGAGTATTATATTAAAGAGTTTCTCATTATGAAGTTATGCTCTTAAGTGCTCTAGTTCTGATGCTAGACTAAACACTTTTCGTGGACCCCTGGAACCAGCTAAGTGTAGTCACATCCAAGCTCTTGAAATACTACTAAGCTTGAAAATGAGCTGTTATTGATCATAGTCCTCATCAGATTGACGACTCCAGTGCATGTTTTGTTTCAATAATGTTTCTTGGGTTTGTGGTGTTGCCCTCTAGAGGACCGAGCTGCGCAGTCACTCCTGAATAAATTAATCCGGAGTAATCTCGTCAACAACACAAACCAAGTGGAGGTTCTCCAGAGAGACCCGAATTCACCGCTTTACTCAGTCAAGACGTTCGAAGAGCTGCGGCTGTGAGTACTGACTCTTATGAGACGCAGCTGAATAAATCTGGCTTGTGTCTCAACCCAGGCTGGCACCTCACCCACTGATATGCACACAGTCGCACTAAATAACGCCTAATATTGTCTAATAGTTCACAGTCATTAGAATTCATTCAGCAGTGTAGTTTGTAAAACGTGTGGCTTATGTGAAAGTCCATAAAATCTTTAAATCCCCCCCTTTCCTCTGAAATGTGCTTTTCTTTACAGACTCATGGTGCTCTGCCCTGACATTTAGAATTTTTGAGGATCTTAATGTTTCCTAAAAAACTGAAACCTTTGTTCTAAGGTTTAGATTCCACCGTCAAAACCAGAGGTCATTCTAAAGCTGATCAAAATACAGAAACTGTCCATTATCAATGACATTATTAGTCACATGGGCATTGTTCTAAAATATGTAATAAATAATGTTTTATCATCTTCGTGACGTAGTTGGTTCATCTGCTATAGCCACCGTTTGAGTTTCAGTTTCAGTATTTCTGCAGGTTGAAAAATAATCACTTTACATAAGATAAAAATCACTTACATGGAGAGTTTCAGCTCATCTTAGAGCTTTGGGCCTATTTACTGGGTCAATGAGGCCAATAATAATGGGGCAGTCTGCACCTCTCATTCTTATAGCTCATTTCTTTTTTGGTGAAATGATAAGAAAAGCAATACAAGCATGGATGCAGTGTCTTAAAGGAAAACCATCCTTTATTTTCACCATCCTTAATTTTCACCATCTTTCATCACAGGAAACCACAGCTTCTACAGGGAGTGTATGGAATGGGCTTCAACAGACCCTCCAAAATCCAGGAAAACGCCTTGCCCATGATGCTGGCAGAACCGTGAGTTTCTTCTCACAGTACTCTAAATTGTTGACTCATTTTTAGAGGGGCAGCTGGTAGCCTAGTGTTCAGGGCATTCACCCTGTGATCAGGAAGTTGGTGGTTCGATTCCCAAGACTGCTAAACACCCCTCAGAGACCCTGAGCAGGGAACCATCCCCACACTCTGCTCCCCGGGCGCTGTGTTCATGGCTGCCTGCTGCTTCACTCGGTGAATAGGTTTTATATCAGAGGTAGAATTTCGTGCACACTGTGTGCTGTGGTGTGTTCACGTATGACAGAAGGGTCACTTTTTTTTTCACTTCACTTATAAAGCAGCACAATAGAAAGCTGTAAATCCTCATCAACTTACCTGCAATAGTTTCCTGAAAGCTCCAGTTAAATATCAGAAGAATCTGAAGTGATAGTTTTGCGAGGTGATCTGGAGCAGCGGTAGATGTTGACCTTCTCCGCCATTCAACTTTTTGTCTTTGTTTCAGACCTCAGAACCTCATCGCCCAGTCTCAGTCTGGCACAGGCAAAACGGCTGCTTTTGTGCTGGCCATGCTGAGCCACGTCGACCCAGCAAACAATTGGACCCAGGTGAGCAGTAGACCCTCCCTCACGTCTCTCCTGTGGTCCTGTCCAGGGTGGATCGCTCCCTGTCCTGTGGAAGTGTGTGAACTGAGTCTTGATTAGTGATCTTTACTAGGAATGTCATCAACAGATTTTACAAATTTCAAAGCGGACGTACACAGAGCCATCAGAGTAAGAGCAATACTTTCAGTAAAACAACACTGAAACCTGTCTGAAGACCAATTCTAATACAATTTTAAAAAATAGATAAAGCCCTGGGACCACTGAGAAAGGCTCCAGCCCCCTCCCCTGCAACCCTGGTTTAAAAAGTTGTTGAGAGAATAAGCAAATAAATAATATGTAAAAATGCCATTAGTCATCTTTAGATTCTACGTTTTTGTCATGTGTACAGTAGAAATCCATTTCTTATTGCGATGGAATTGTTTTTTTGCTATTTACACAAATGCTGAGATTAGGTTTACGAGTTTTTATATACAAAAAGTTAGAAAAGACTTAATGTGCAGATGTAGATCAATATTAACTGTGCATTTGCAAAAGGAAGGAAATGTGCAAAAGATTACAAGATGTGTTAGGTCAGCTGTTAAGGTGTCTGATGGCAGCGAGGAAGGAGGAGTTGTTTGGGAGATTCATTCATCAATAAGGCAAATGATTCGTTTACTTGGAGAGAACATTCCTAGTGTTGGAGATCAGAAGGTCATGGGTTCATCCCTGGACTGCTGGTGACACCGCTGGGGTTTTTTTTTTACAGAGGAAGAAATTCACACTGTTCACACTGTGTACTGTGGTGGGTTCATGCATGACTATAAGGGGCCACAGAACTTTTTTGGTCTTCACTGGAAATAATTGCGAGTTTTACAAAAATTCAGTAACAGTTTTTGTTTCATTTGCCTGAACGTTAGTACATAGTTGATTTCTGGTGATCCAGGTAAAACTGTGCCCTGGAAATCAAGGCAGGTTTGGTGTTCTACACTGAAACACGTGTTTGGGCTTCATTGTTCTTGTGTAATTCAGTGTTTCTCTGATGGCACGCCTGCTCTACATAATTAGGCATTTGGTGATGATTGCGTAAGAACTAATTATCAAGTCCTTACATGCCTGTATTGCTCAAAGTGGATTTTTATTTCTACTGTCATGCCCATATTTCAGTGCATATTTTCGGGGTAGGGTATCATTTCTCCTTTTTACCCTTTTTACAGTAGCCAAAAAATACAACTTTTCACTGTGCCTCGGGTTATCCTTTCACGTTTGGATTGGATTTTTTATTGCAATCTTAACTGTGAAAATATTTAGATTGTAATTTGGTTGATGGATAGATTTGGTTTATTGTCACTGCATGAAATGTTTACTGTGCCATGCCTGTATGCAAAACGCAGTAAACATTTTTGTTGTATTTTATAATTATATTATTGTATTACTGAAGGGAATTTTACTATGGTTTTGTAAGTCAATTTCCACTTCTCCAGCGGACTGACCACGGAGAGTCCCTCAGAAATAGCTCCCAGTTACTACCGTGATCGAGAAGCAGTGATATAACTGAAACTTCGTCGTGAACTCACTAGTAAATCACTATAAACAGTAAGCAAGGCCTATTTAGTCAAAACTTGGTCAACACAGGTCCTTGCGGGCAGCAGAACAAGTGGTAGATTGTCATTATATGTAAAAGCTGCTCCTTATATGGAAGTGTTCCCAGTTTGTTTTGGTGTTTGAGGTGTCGAATGTCATGCTGAGCTTTGTTTTGTGTTCCTAGTTATTGTGATTTAAAGAACATGTAATAACCACCACTGGGGTTTTAAAATGGCACCACATGACAAATGCCCATTTCTTTTCTTTTAATTCTTCGAATCAAAAGGGGGGGAAAAGATTGTTGTACTGGAGAAGTTTCAGGATAGTCCCCGCCCACTAGTGGGTGGGGATACCCACAGAGAGAGGGGCTTCGGAGAGCAGCCCAGCGAAAGAACCACAAACGCCAAGGAGAAAAAACACTGGTTTAGACCATTTTAAGCCGTTTACCGGAATCAGATTTTCCTCTGAGTTTCAAAACCCTACAGTTGGCAGCTGATTGGTTTTTAGGTGGTCAGTCCTAGAAAACACTTAACATTCTCTAATGCTTGATTAAAGAAATGAACAGAGAGACTTTGTGTGAGTCTAAACCAAAGTCTCCTTAAATTGCACGATTTCTATCATTTCTGCGACACTGCGGGAGTCCTCTGTACATGATTCTCCTGATAAGCATTAAGAAACACAATTTTATGATCATAATGAAACCGCTCACTCAGTGCAGCCCGACCAAGCGCACAACATTAGCCCCCAGCTTCTTTTTCAGATTTTCAGTTCTGCCTAAAATAGTGTAGCCACTACTGGGGGCTGTACATTGAAGGTGGAACCTCAAACTCGGACTAATTAAAATATAATTGTGCCATAAAACCAAATAAATGGCTAATCTGAATTAAAACAAAGCTCAGAGATCATGAGAAGAAGAAAACAGGACCAAAGTTAGTGGTAAAAGTTGTTTAGTGGTAAATCTTTCTTTGAGTCAAAGTTCATTTCTCAATAATGTTTACTCTAGACGCTATTAATATTAAAATAAGTCATTGTCTATAAGAATCAGCAAATATCAAACAATTACACTACACATATATGGTCCCTAATTCTGTGCTCTCCTTGAAACACGCCTTCTAAAACTGAACTGGAATCTCAAGCAGCTTTTAGTGCTTCATAAGAGTGGTGTGTGTTCTTGTTTCTCACAAATGTGGTCCTTCTGTCAGAAATCATACCGAAATCATTCCTCTGTCAATTACCTACTAATCATGTTGTGGTTCAGTGTGGGGTCTTCTTTCCAACTCCTGAAGGCCTGACCAATAGGAGAGCTTGCTGTGTTCTGTCTGCCTAAAACCACCAGTCAGAGTTTGAATTCAGCAGGAAAGAGGATTCTCTTTTATAACAAGTAACTAAATATTATAGCAGACACTTTTTAAACAAAAACCATTTGATATTCGAATGAGGTGAAGTTTCCTCATTATAGGTTATTGTCACACACCCATTCTTGTCTAGTGGTAATGCCCTTAATCTCGTCCACGCCTTCATTATCGACTAATGCAACTCCTTGTTCATCTCTTGCAAAACTATACAAAGATTACGGTACATATAAAACTCTTACACACTAAACGCTCTGCCCACATCACCCCTATCCTCTCTCAGCTACACTGCCTACCAGTTCAAGCTGGAATAAAATTTTACGTTTTACCTTCTTACCTTTAAGGCTCTCCGCAGCCTTGCTCCTCCCTACCTTACACAACTCCTGACTTCCTACTCTGCCTCTCGCGCTCTCAGATCTTCTGGCACTAATTTTCTTCTTGTTCCACGCACTAGACTCTTAGAGGTAGGTCATTCTTTGCCATGGGTCCCAAACTATGGAACTCTCTTCTGCAATCCTTACGTGACTGCTGCTCTGACTCATCTTTCAGACGTGATCTGAAGACCTTTCTATTCAATGGATGTTTCTCTTCCACCATGCCTCTGTTCAATGGATTTTTTTGCTATGTAAAGGGACCTGGGAAGTGCTATAGAAATGTAACTTATTATTCTCGTCTTCTTCTTCTTCTTCTTCTTCTTTGCAGTGTTTGTGCATTTCTCCGACGTATGAGCTCGCCCTGCAGACAGGCAAAGTGGTGGAGCAGATGGGGAAGTTCTACCCTGAGGTGAAACTGGCCTACGCCGTTCGAGGCAATAAAAGTAAGACGTTAAGTGTGGCACAAGCATCCCTTACTTTTCTAAAACTGTAAAGTGACTCGCTTAAACATCGTGTGCTTTTCCTCAGTGGAGCGAGGCAGTAAAATCCAGGAGCAGATAGTCATCGGCACTCCTGGCACCGTGCTGGATTGGTTCCTCAAACTCAAACTAATGGACCCCAAGGCGATTCGAGTGTTCGTGCTGGACGAGGCTGACGTCATGATCGCCACACAAGGCCATCAGGACCAGAGCATCCGCATCCAGCGGTGAGTGAGACTCTGGGCCCTTTGAACAAGTTACACACCTTATCAAACTCTGACAAAAAGAAAAACAATCTGAGGTTAATTCACAAGTAAGGAACACAGGGAAGAGGGTAAAGGCCTTTTAATATTATAGGAAAAGATGTTTCTTTAAATATACAGGAAAATATGAGGAGATAAGTGAGAGCACTGGTTAGTCACAGAGGTGCTCCTTGATAATGTGGTGCTTTTATACATTTTAAAAGAATACCTTAGTAGAAAAATCAAACTCAGACCTGTTCCCCCCCCCCCACACCTTACCCAGATGTCCAAGGTAAGTTTGACGTCCAAGGTGTTCTAGTTTTGCATTGAGCTGCCAAGCTAAGGCAGCTGACGAGCAATAAATAAACACTGCAAACCTTAATCAACACCATCTCTTCTCAAATCATATTGTTAAACAATGTCAAATAGACTCTCTTATCTGGTTTATGACATTGTAACAAGGATCCACAGCTCTTGTTCTGGAGGTCTCTCTGCTTAAACACACCTGGTTCAATTGCCAGGTTTAGTGAGTGTATTTGGGGAGGGGATCTACCGTCCTGTGCTGGATATAGTATATTATTCTCTATTTAATGGGAAAAGTTCATGTATTTACATTACTTGCGCATTCATATACCGTTCTGTCAGTGCTTATAGAGGCTACTTAATAAGGATATTCTCCAAACTTAATATACATTCAATGACATTTATGAGACCTCTTATTTGTCCTTGGTGTGCAGGATGCTGCCCAAAGACTGTCAGATGCTGCTCTTCTCCGCTACCTTTGAAGACTCGGTTTGGAAGTTTGCTGAGCGGATTGTTCCAGATCCCAACATCATCAAACTGAAGAGGGAGGAGGAGACTCTGGACACCATTAAGCAGTATTACGTACTCTGCAATAACAAAGAGGACAAGTTTACTGCACTCTGTAACATCTATGGGGCGATCACCATCGCGCAGGCCATGATATTCTGCCATGTGAGTCTGATCTCACTACCTTAAGGACATTTTTCTGAGGATGTCCTGGGCAGCGACTAGAAAACACAGATTTAGGCCAATACCAGAGAACCTGTAGCAAAAACAACTAGTGTAGTAACTGCCCAGTTTGAACTAGCTGATTGGAAGTCAACTTATTTTTCGCTTACTATGCCTGCTTGAGTAAGTATGCTCTTCATTTTTCATAGCCTTTGTAGCACCACTGTCTTGACTATTCCTGGTCACTATTACTTGCCCTCAAATTTCGGAAAAAACATATATCCATGTACCATTGAAGTGTTATGAAGTAAATGTTGTTTGCTATGACATATCACCCAACATTCTCACAGGCGATTGTGTCTTTGTGCCTCAGACTCGAAAGATTGCCGCCTGGCTGACAGGGCAGGTGTCTAAAGAAGGCCACCAGGTGGCGCTCCTGAGTGGTGAAATGGTGGTGGAGCAAAGAGCAGCAGTCATCGAGCGCTTCAGAGAGGGCAAAGAGAAAGTGCTGATAACCACTAACGTGTGTGCGAGAGGCAAGTACACTAACAACTGTTGATTGTGCTGCAGCTGTGTTGGGAATGGTTCTGTTTACTGTTCATCTACCTGAACCACTCCTTAAACTGTAAGGACCCATCGTTGAGACTCTTGAGTTCCTCACGCTCATTTCAGAACTTGTGTATTAATTTAGAAATTACTTACAGAATGTTTTGTATAATAATTAAATAATATAAAAAGCAGACAAAAATTACCTAGATGAATTTCCATGAGAAAATCTGAAGTACGGTTGCGTGGTTACTGTAAACCAGTGTTTGGAGACCATACATTTAAATGTGGGTTTGAAACGGCACTCCTCTGATTCTCTATTCACTGGCCAGTGCTTCACCACTGATCATTCACTTGCTTACTCCTACCAAGCTGTTTATGCAGGGTCCTGGAGGGCCGTTGTCCAGCTCAGCTTGATGGTTCTCCTCCTCAAACACATTCACTAAACCTGAAAAGTAATTGGTGAGGCGAACCAGGTGTTTCGGAGCAGGGAAATCACCAAAACATGCTGGGCCACGACGCTCCAGGACTGGAGTTCCACACCCCTGCGTTTATGGTTAATGCCGGCTGAACGCATGGCCACAGTGAAGTCTGTTTGAATCTGCGTTTTGGTCTGCAATATCCAATAGTTTACGCCATTTTTGTTTCTGTCCGGCCGTCTTTACAGACTCTCTCTGACTCACAAATATATTTACCGTGATTTGAGACATATTTAGTCTGTGTATTAGTACAAATCGCTGAGTTTTCTCAAAGTCTCCAGCAGCCTCTTAATTCATTGTGGTTGTAATGAATGTAATGTTTGTTTGTCAGGCATCGATGTGGAGCAGGTTTCTGTGGTGATTAACTTTGACCTGCCGCTGGATAAAGATGGAAACCCAGACAACGAGACGTACCTCCACAGGATCGGCAGGACAGGGCGCTTCGGGAAGCGAGGCCTGGCCATCAACATGGTGGACAGCGACCACAGCATGAGCGTTCTCAAAGCTATTGAGAAACATTTCAGTAAGTCTCCTCGTCCTCATGGACACGGTTACCTTTCCTATAAACACTCTTCATGTTCAGTTTAGGTATACTATTCATGTTCAGTTTTGCTGTGATAAATCCATATTCATACTGTAATGATATTTGCTTTCCGCAGATAAGAAAATAATGAAGCTGGATACAGACGATCTTGATGAAATTGAAAAAATTGCCAACTGAGGCGAATGTGAGCTGCAAACTTGCTCCACATCACTACTTTTGTTTATATAGTTACCTCAGCAAGTTTCTTTCATTTGACTAAGCTTCTTTAGGGCTCTGCTTTATTTCGGGCTAAAGACATGTTTACATTCTAGGAGATTAGGCTGCCTGGTCTTTAAGAAGACTTTTTAAAAGTCCTTTTGCCAAATAGACTTGATTCTTAGCTTATACTTGCTAAATTTGAGTTTAATGTATGGTTTACATTGTTTTTGTGTTCTACTGTGAAAGTGGTTAGATTAACTTGAAGTGTGTGTGTATATATATATACTATATGCACTATATACACAGTGTACTTTAAAAGAGGATAAGTAACAGTGTGCCTAAAGTCCACTTACAGGACTAAAAAAATGTATGTGCTGAAGGAAGCACATAGACTCCAAAAAGGTCAGTTGAGGCACAATTATCAAAATGTAGCATGAAAATCGCACTTTAGGACCATTTTATCAAAGAAAGGAGGAGGCAGCGAGCGTCCCAAAAATTCGGCTCATTCCTTAATTGTACACTACAAAGCACTGCTTAAGGTAAATATCGCTGAAGAAAGGTTTAGTACTTGAAGCTTTGTCTCCCGGTTTTTGGTGGGGTTTCATTTCTTAAAAACGTAGAAGTTTTGTTCAGATGACCAAACGTTGGTTTAAATGAAAAGGTGCAATCTGTAAAGTTGTGTTATTCGAAACCTACAGAAAAGATTCTGTTCCAATATTGTACTGATGAAGTATAACAGCATATACAGACATACTTGAATCGTTAGGAGTGACCACATTGGTCTGTTTGATGGAAAGATATGCAATATTATTTAGCTTTGTTATGCACTTTGTTTGAGAATGCAGTGTTTGGATATGTATGAGTTTACAGGAAGACTAGCTAAGATTTAATAGCAGTACTTAATATTTTTCTTTCTTTTTTTTTGTTGCTGCATTTGTGGTTGTAGAGTTGATCATCAAAAAAATCCCAACAACATTTTCTCAAGGCATTTCTTTGACATTGCAGAGTGTGGACGTTTATTCATTAGTGTTTCGATTGGGGAATTTATTCCGAAATATTCTGGTTCTACTGTTACTCTGTGAAAATAATTTAAGCAGTGTAATAAAAAGAATTCTACCCCTGTAACAGAGGACTGAAATCCATAATTCAATCTTTAATATTTAGCAATGTCTTTCGTTATGATTTGATGTGAAATGCACTGTTCTTCGGAAAGTCTGACATGTTTAACAGTGGTGGTGATGATTAAAAGTGTCTCTTGATCTCTCTCAGAAAAAAGGGTATCCCTGAGGCTGTGATTTATGACTGTTTTAAGGGGTTTTGGTCTGCAATTTTACTTCTTTTCAAACCATTCACTGTGAAGACATGTATGCCAGTTGCTATAAGGCAAATTACTCACAAATAAGAATGTATTTCTTCAGAATGACCAGAATTTTACCATGTAAATTGAGTATGAAATGTATTGAGTGTAGATTCACTAGTCATATTATAAAGTACGGCAAATGAAATTGCTGTATTTGCGCTGTACACAATAGACCAGGTTCCTGTCAGACAAGTTACATTGGTTTCGTTGAGCATGGGCTGAAGTTGAGTGAAGTTGTACATAGTTCTAATTTTAGTCAAAAAGCACATTTACAAAAAATGATTGCAAATATTTACATTATTGCACAAAACAACATAGCTCAGGGAGGTCAGTGAGAATTTAATGAAATAGGTCATATATTGAGAAGCGGTGCTTGAAATTTCAGTTTTTAGTAGCTGTATGCTCATCAAAATCTCAAAATATTTGAGAAATTGTGCTGCTGCAATCCTGACAAAGTTGAGAAAATAGTGGCTGCCTTGTATCATTAATAAGCTGTAATGTTAAATCTCCTATTAGTTACAAAAATTATTGGGGAAAAAAAACTTTAAGTAGATAAAGAGACCCTGATCTTGTTTGAATTCAGGGATGTTGGATAGGCCAGATGTTCCATGGTAACTTTGATAGCAAATCGAGAGGAACCGCCATCCTTATTGATGGGAGGATTTCATTTCTTGTATCATCAGACCTTGCTCTGCTTGAAGTGCCCACAACCTGAACTATATCTAGATACACAATAAATCATATTGTAAAACATTCTCTTAAGATTTGGGCTCAATTTAGATTATTCTTTTCACTCCAAGGTTTCTCAATGTAAGCTCAGGTAGTAAAGAATGTTCATTCCAGCGTTGACGGATGAGACGTTTTATATATAGTCTAGAAATGGGATAAATGACTAACATATCAGCAATACTTCAATATCTGCTGATGAGCTGCGGCTTAATTTTTTTTCCCGACAACCTCATTTTTTAGATACACGTCTAGATTTAATCCTAACACTGACTGGATGCTGTAAAGTATTGATTGGTATAATCTATTCTTTTCTAAATTCACATCATTTGGACTCTTTGATGGTGATAAATGGGAGGAGGACCTTAATTTGCAACTTTTCGATGAAATATAGGAAAAAATTAAGAAAATTTATACTTTCGTGATCTGTTAAAGACATAGTCCTTCATTTTAAACCGGTATACCGGCTACATTTACACCAAATGTTTCCTCTGAGTGTGATCGATTGGGTGAAATGTGAAGCAAACAGCAGCAACTTTCGTACACTTAACTACATCCGTACTGGTTGTGATTAAGCTAATTCTGACAATCATTTTTCACTGCTCACCTACCATTCAAGGAATATTTAGCAACACTTATAGCAAGACGACTGGCACGAGTAAAATGGAATGAATGCAACAATCGCAATTTTACAATAGCTGGCGGCAATTCTTTGACTTTGGGAAATAGATAGATCCCGGTGTCTTTTGATTGTTACCTGAAGTGATGTAAATGGTTGTATAAGCACATATGTGCATTTGGATCTATCTATTGTTAAAATTTTGGATTTTATCCGTTTTTTCACTCCTTTGTGATAAGTGATGCATCTGCCTGGGGTGGTGCCCTGAAACAGGAGCATGGGAGACGGGACTTGTATAGTTACTCTAAAATGCCAATAAAAAACCTTGAGCAAAATAATTCATATCTCTAATAACTGAAATAATCATAATTCTACAATAGAAATCCTTTATATAATGGTTTAAATGAGTGATTCTCAACACTTAACAAACTAGCTTTAATCAGAGTCTATAGTGCTGTCCTTAAAGCTGATGCATAAAACTGACTTGGTGAGGATGCCGCATTGAGACAGCCTCATGGTTAGATCTGTGAAGGTCCGCCGCGGGACCTCCATGGTCTCAATTAGAGCAACTTCATACTGCTCTCTGTATTTGGCCTCCGCTGCAGCTATGACGTCCTGGAGTGTGTCTGTGGGCTGGAAATGGCACTTGAACCTTCGACCGCATGGAGTTCTAATGGCAAGCAGCAGCTGTTTGCCATCGCCTCCTTCAGTTCTGCTCTCTGAGGGTCCAGGAGGAACCCACCCTCTGTTAGATGCTTCAGTGAGGCCACACTGGTCCGCAGACACAGTCCCCATCCTCGTGTCGCTCTTGGACGCAGTCTGAGAACAGAGATGGAAAATGTGCTTCTCTCGCTGGAGCCTGCTGTCCGACAGACTGAGCCTTGAAGCCTTTTCCTCCATGCCTCTGGGTGAGGCATCTTCTGGTCTTTTCTCGATGGAAGGGAGGACCTTGTATTTGTTGAGGGAGGGAATCGAAACATCTGGGGGTCTTTCGAAAACTTCAGTGAGGATGTCTGAACTCGGCTTGCCGCTCCGTCTGGGAACAGCACTGGGAGGAACCGCAGGTGCCGAAGGAGGGGTTGGAGGATGGGGGGAAAACGGGTGGCTCTGATGAACACCATCGCCTTCCTCAGCCAAACCTTGGGTCACTCTGGCTCTAGTGCGGCCTTTGGAGGATTTCGGTCTTGTCATATACATGTTTCCCTCTGCAAACAGATCACAATCACATTGCATATTTATTCTGAAGAATAAATCTGCAAGCTTCCCTCCTACCCATCGCATACACAAATCACACAGGAGGTTCCACAGCATCAGGACACAAACAGCCAAGTTCTGCCCCAAGCTGTCAGACTCCTGAACTCCATTTTCTCATAAACCCCATCCAGTGCCCTCAGCCCCCGCCCTCCAGTTATGGACTCTGCATAAAATTATGCACAGTCGCTTTGTACATGGACTTCAGTATTGTTTGCACTCAACAAAGTACTGCATGTCTACACTGAGCATACATACACAATATAGTACACACACAACATGCACCATATATATGTATATATAATATGTATATTTATCATGCAGAATAATATTTTGTGTCATTGTTGCACCTTATGTCTTCATGTTGTGTGTGTTTTGTGCACCCAGGGCTGCAATTTCGTTTAGTCATATACTGTACATGTGGGTGGATGACAAAAAAGACGACTTGATTTGTCTGGTAATGTGCAGCAAGCTATGCTCTTACATTCACTTTTTTAATCAGTTATTTTTTATGTTCTGCATAACTCAATTCATGATGTAAACAAAGACTTCCAGAGTGTTTTGAGGTGAACTGTAAATGTTGATGATAGGAGCATGCTGTCTAAAGCGCTATAGATAATCACAAAGGAAATTTGTACAATGTAATGTCTGATGGAGCTTTTATGTGTCGAACTGGGGACGCTGGCGGAGGTGTCTGAGAGGAGAGTGCTGAAGAAACTTCTCTGCATTTTGGACAACCCCTCCTACCCCACGCGGAGCACGCAGCAAAAGAATCACCTCTAAGTGCAGAACTGAATGCCACAGGAAATCCTTTCTACCTGTGGCAATAAGACTGTAGAAATCCTTCCTGCTCTGTAGGTGATCATCTTCGGTCTTTGTCATTTTGTTCCAGTTAGGATTTATGCAATATACAACTCAAATCTTTTAACCTGTGAACTGACTAAATGTGACTAAATGTTACAGAATGTTAATCTCATCCCCACGTCATCTGCTGCCATTTTACTGCATTCATTATGTTTTATTGCGCGAACACTAAGTCACTTTCACAAACAGTTTGCACAGCTAATCTGCTGCATTATCAGTGTTACACTGTCATTTTTTAATCGTGTTCTTGTTGCACTATTATGTATTGCCTACTGTCTCGACTTTTATCATTTTTGTTGCACTGCGCTCGATAATGACAAAAGAATTTCCCTCGGGATGAATAAAGATCTTGAAATGCCACCATTTCTAACTCATTAAGATTCCCCAGAACTGATCGTCACATTAACATTGTTTATGTCTTAATGGCTTAATTATTCAGAAGTTTTGAAGGACGTATCATTTCATTCTAAGGCCTAACATTTATTACAAACGCTACTTTCCTTTTAAGATGTTAGAAGTTTAACTCTAGCAGAAAAATAAGCTTTTTAATAAATTGATCATTTTATAATAAAGTGTTATCTTCAATAAATTGTATTTTCTAATACTATATATACACAAACTTAACCAAAACTCCTTTGTCTGTAGACTGGTGAGTTTAGAGAGTTGGTTCTATTCATATTAAATAATATACAATAATATGCAAGTAAGCTTTTAAAAGGCGTAATCTAGTGGGAAAATTTCCGAGGACACATTTAAAGTCTAAAACGTTACCTTATCCTTATTTCAGCCTGTTTTGTCCGTGTTTGGGCTCTTGTCGTGTGGAGACATTTTTACCCTCGTCCCTCTCCTGTCGTCAACACATTCGCGTCTCCATGGCAATGGCTTCCTTACTTATAGAGGCCTCAGGTTTTTCAGCTCCCTTTTAATATTAAAAATGAAAATATATTGTAAAATTATATTAATTATATATAAAATTCGTATCCATTGTTCGTGGGGATCTTTGTAACTTTGTTATCCTAGTCAGCGGCGTGTCAGACCCTGAAAATAACACATAAGTTACATGGACAAAAGTATTGGGACGCTTAACCGTTACACCAACAGGGACATCGGTGACATTGGATTCAAATATAGATTTTAAAATGGAGTTGTTCCGACATTTGTAGCTGTAACAGCTTCCACTTTTCTTGGAAGTCTTTCCACAACATTTTGGAGCACTTCCTGAGAAATTAGGCCTATTCATCTGTAGAGCTGTACTGGAAGTAAGGGATCCTGTTAAAACCCTGAAAAACAGGTGTGTCCCAATACATTCGTCCATACAGTGCAGGATATCATAATATTATTGTATGGTAAATTCACAGCCATTGTTCGTGGATTGCATCTCTTTAACCTTTTTATCCTCAGTGGTGTCAGACCGCTGAATATAACACATATTGCATATGCGCACAGGGAGCCTGAGGTGAACATTTAGACTAATATTAGATGCTAAGGAGAGATGCATCAGCTAGAGGACATAACAGTGAGTAAGTATTGGTACACATCTCTTCGTGATTGAATTCAGGTGACCACTTGCTTAATGCTTTAGCAGACCAAGACATACCAACACCAAGTTTCTAACATTGTCGACACAGTTTGGGGAACAACCTTTTTTATTCCAGAATGACTGTACCCCAGTGCACAAATCAAGGTCCATAAAGACGTGGCTGGAGGACTTCAGTGTGAAAGAACTTGACTGGCCACACAGGAGCCCTGACCTCAACTCCATCCGACACCTTTGGGATGAACGGAGATTGCAAGCCAGGACTTCTCGTCCAAAATCTGTGCCTGATTTCATAAATATTCTACAGAATGAATGGATACAAATTAACACACCAAAATCTTCTGGAAAGCCTTCCATGAAGATTGGAAGCTGTTATATCTGCAAAGGTGGACCAAATACATATTAAATTCAATTTAAATGCAGTTACATGAAAGTTTATGTTTTTTAACAAGCAAAGTAATTTTGTATGAGGGTCCACTAAGCTTTTTTTGCACTGGGGCCCATAATACCAGTAGGTTTATTATACCATTATACTAGGTCTTTATCCCACTGGCTAAATATGTCAGTAAAGTCCAGGCAAAACACATTATCCTCAAACTTACACTCTGTGGGCCCTGAGCCTCGTCGTTTCGTTTTTTCAGTGTTCCCGTATATAGAAAAAATGACAATAAAGTCACTTTGACTTTGACTTTGAAAGTGCAGTGCAGTTATCACAGGTGAACTCTTGTAGGATGTTAAAGAATAACTATTAAGCACCGTGAAATAAAGTGACACTGCCAGTCTGTAAATGTTCTATTTCATGCATCAGTTGTTATGTGGACAGCCATCATTAAAGATTGATATTGATCATGTTGTCATTTTATTTTCATCAGTGTAGTGCAAGTGCAAATTTCCAACATTCATGGAAACACACAAGAGCGTCAGTGTGAAAATACACAAAAATACACAAAAGCGTCACACAGTGTGAAGACTGCGATTATGTGCAGTATTATACCAAGACTTCGTCCCCTGCAAAGTCAATGAAAGACAATATATACTGATAATCAGATACATATATATATAACCTTTATAATATTTCATAAACATGTAATTCACCATGCCTATATGTTTGATACTTTACAGAATATTAATTCAGCTGCATTTAATACGTCCCTTTCAAATTAAATAAGAAGTACGTGGAACGACTTCTTTTAAACATTCAACCCTGATGGCTACACAAGGTAAAGAAGCCTGAATACCAAGCAGGCTTACATATACAGTTAATAAGGAGGAATTACTCCAGCAAATCTTCTGCATAACTGAATTACTGAGATGCAAACAAAGTCATTCAGAGTGGTCTGATGGGAGATTGTGCACTGTAGAGAATCTTGCTGACCCAGTGGTTGAAGGCTGTGACGTCTACAATGCAAAAATAGCCATTTTATTCACCATCCAGATTGACCAGTGAATATATAGTGAATGTATTTATGTATTGTCGACTAAAAGAACGGTAAATATGTTTCTTTTATACACACACCCTATATATATATATATATATATATATATATTTGAACTTATTTGTACCCATGGCAAATTTGGACTTTTATTCTACAAGCTA
>JBBMFX010000128.1:3416077-3427414 GCA_037832545.1 Rhabdalestes septentrionalis
CATATATACATATATACGTATTTGTGTGTGTGTGTATATATATATATATATATATATATATATATATATATATAAAAATATTTTTTTAAAAATTTATTATTGTTTTTACCACAGGTTTTTCACTATACGCGGGTGCTCTTAGAACGTAATCACCACGAAAAGTGTGTATATATACAGTATTAGGGGTTAATTATTTACCAAGGTGCCGATAATTATACATCCAAGTGATCAGCTGTTACACCAAATTAGTTTTTCAGTAATAATGATTTTTTTCCCCACCCAGGCTCGTTACCTGACCCTAAGAAGCCTCGCACCATGCATGGAACTTTGATCATGAAAGACAATGTAAGCCAAGCTCCTTCACATTCATATTGGGTTTTGTTCACATGTACATGGTGATTATTGGCGTTGACTAAATAAACTTTCTGTGTCTGTATGTTTCTCTCTGTGTGTGTGTGTGTGTGTGTGTGTGTGTGTGTGTGTGTGTGTGTGTGTAGAGTCTGAGGCTGGTTTCTCCGGACCAGGCTCTAAAGGAGTTGGGTCTTTCTGAACATCAGCTGCGGTTCACCTGCCGCGTGCATCTCCAGGACCCACACAGTGACGCCGACACACTCACTCGCGTTTACAGTCACCTTAAAAGGTCTCAAACTTTCATCTGCGGCTTCAGCCGAGTCATTAATACTCTTCACCTTCTAACACGCTGATAGTCACTGAGTCGTTTTTGTGCAAAACCTGCCTCATCCTGCATTTGCCTCAATTGCCTCTCATCAGGTTGTTTGGGAATTAAAATCCTTTAGAATCTAAATCTTAATTTGCCAAGAACAGGATATGCAAGTAATTTCTCTTAATGCATGGATCAACTTTTTTTTTTTTCATTTAAGGAATCAATTCGTACTGAAAAGAATAATCCTTGAAGTATTTAGATTTACCAACTCCACAAGTGTGTGCAGGACCAGATGATCCACTGAGAGGACTGAATACACGCTGTAGTGAAAGAGAGGAGACAGAAAAACACGACTTTTGGGCTGAACTCCTTCACCTAGTCAAATTTCCAATAGGAACCTATAAAATGCAGAATCTGAAATATTTCATTGTGTTTTCATTTCAAAATGTTTCTTTCTCCACATATTTTCATTTCAAATTAATAATAGTGTGTGTGTATGTATGCATGCATAGACACACACGTTAGGTAGCAGCTACTACTGTTTACAGACATGCTTGACCTTGTTTGTAGATGACTGTCTGTCATACAGTGTGTGAAACCACATCAACAAAGAATTATGAGATTATTTAATCTGGTGTGGGCATGCAGTTTGCACGAAGCTAATTGGTTTCCGCTGTTTGTTAAGTTAGTCTCAAAGCTCTGCTGCAAAACTAAAGCCGCAATCTTCAGGCAGGTCTTGGCTGATTGATGCCGTGGTGGTAAGGGGAATGTTTGCCTGAGCCGTTACATCATGAGCGTTCTCTCTCTCCTTCACTGTATTCACTCATTCACTCGCACTCTCTTGACCCAAAAAACAGCTACATTATGTGTGTATAGAGCACGAAAAGGTCAAATCTGAAAGACATACAGTGTTTTTAAGAAGAAATGCTTTAGTACATGTTTCTGTAGCACCAGGCAGCCTACGCTCAGCCTTTAGTTTCCACGTTTAAATGAAAGCACGGTGGTTTACCAACACAGCCATGACTCACTTCCTCCTTGTGTTGTGTTAAAACTCGGATTCTATAAATGTCAGTACATAACGGCGTAAATACAGTGTGTGTGTTGTGTTTTCCTATGGTTGTGAAATCACTCACATCCCTTTCTCTCTCCTCCCCCCAGTGTCCTCAAAGGCTACACTGTGCAGCACCTCCCCGACGGCACGGTGATGGTAGAGTCCATCGTACTCAAAGTGTCCTCCTCCAGCGAGGACCCCAACCTCAAAGTCATTCTGCTCTCTTGGAGCTACCAGGTAACAGAAGTGGCTCGACTGGGGCCGTAAGCCTGTGGTCAGGACTGGATGCCAAAAAAGTGCCGTATTACTGAGAGATGAGGTCCTTACCACAGCATCATGACACTGTAACCACGCGCCTCGACAAGTCAACTTTCCCCTTACCCACAGTCTAGAGATTTGCTTCTTCAGTTATGTGCTAAAGCTGCAAGGAAAATGTTTTTGAAGACTCTGAGCTTGGGTTTACCCTGCAGGGAAGTGCAGTCAGTAAAGTAGCTTCAGTCTGATAAACATTGCAGGAATTATTTGGTGGATTCACTATACTTTACGAAGTACAGCCGCACAAATGTTGACCAATATAAAAAAGTGGGTGTGCATCATCAGTATTTGGAAGCACTACACTGGTTAGCTGTACAGGAGATGGAAATGATATGGTTATATAAAATAAAGGATTAGTGATTAGTCATTTTTGGAATTTTTTATAGCATTGAAAATACACACACTCTAGCTGTATCTACTTACATACATTATATATATATATATATATAAACTAAAAATGAACAAGAAAGCAGTAAACAAAATTATCAAGATTTCCCTTTTTCCTTCTTTCTAAAAAGGAGATGATATATTGTGAGCTGGTTAGAAGAACACATGTTTGGTTCCAGGTTCCTGCTCACTGCCTCCAGTCAATGTGAGAATTTATACAATTCCATAAGCAGCTCCACCTCATTTAATCTAATAAAATAAAACCAGCCAAACCAGGTACTTGATTGTAGTTTAAATGAATATTGGACTTCCATGAGGAAAGAGGTCTGGGAATGGTCAAGAGAACACTTTGCCACACATAAAACTCTCTTTACTGTAATAATGTTAATAATATTTATTGTAATATTAATGTTTTAACTCTAACTTAACACTACTGCCCAGTAGTTTTTAGTATAATTAAGTATCATTTTAAATGTGATTTTACTGTGTGTGCAGTCCGCAAGCTCACACAGACACCCTGAACCCTAAATGGACCACAGTAGAGTGAATGTTTTTAAAAACACTAGTCCCAGACATCTCGACGACTGCGTGTTTTAGTTCAATTTTGTTTTCTATGTTCTGAGTCGTTGCATTCAGCAGTATTTTTTCAGACCACAGCGTAAAGAAACCCTAGTTGTCTCTCACTGTAAACACTTTCAAATTTGGGGGGAAAATTCGAACCGGAAATGGCTTTTTCAGCTCAGTGGCTCTGTTAGTCAGAATGTGGGTCTGCGTCATTTATAGGTGGTCACACATTTCATCCCACACTGTAACACTTGACCTCAGGATTCCATCACCACACACTTTAAATAATGATGCCTGCACTGATAAGTGGCTGTTTCAGATCAAATGTTTTAATTTTGTTGATTTGAGTCGTTTTCCGTATTCACAATGGAACAGAGCTTGTTATATATTATATTAAATTATACATTATATATTATACATTATAGATTATATTAAATTATACTACATTATATTAGATATTATATTATTTTAAAAGTAGGGCTGGGCAAGTTAACGCATTATTTACTTAACACAGACAATTATTTTATTGGGCAATAGCTCTGAGGGTAACTTGTTTTCTATAACTAGCTGGATATAACCTGAACGCCCTGCAGAGGCCAAAAGCTTTGGTTTGTATTTGATTTGATTACATTAATGTTTAAATGGAGATTTACAGAAATATTTGAACTGAAGCCATGTAACTGTTAAAGGGAAAACTGCTGTTTAAAAGCTCCTTATTAGTTTAAAGTGTTTGTAAACCAAATGTTACTGCACTTTTGTGTATATTGCAGTACATTTAAAATAAGAGAGAAATGCATAGATTTTTTTATTAATCATAATAAAAATTGTAATCATTGCCCAGCATTAATAAAAAGCATTAGTTAGAAAGTTAAATAAAGTGTGATTTCTGTGTGTTCGTCAGGATGAAGAGCTGGGGAGCTTCTTGTCGGGCCTGCTGAAGAAAGGGCTGCCGGCAGGAATGTGATTCTTCTCTAAATGTTTTTCTCTACTGCTGTTGTTGCAAACATATTAAATAAACCTTTTGGAGACAAAATTATTCCTGTCTAAGGTGCAAACATGTCAAGCAGCAGAATATAGGGAGTCTTCAGTATTTATTTATTACATTGTTTAGTACTCTGTACATTATTCTTGTGTTTCTTCTCTCTGGTCTCTTTTTTGAGCTCCACTGAACTTGTATGTGTAAAGTAAGTACAGAACCTCTACAGAAACGAGATTAAATCTGAGATTTCTATGTTTAGATTCATCACAAGTTCAGTAAAAACTCAAATTATTGTTTATTGCTGCCTTTAGTCTACTGGAAAATGATTAAATTCTTGCACAAATGCCACAATTTTTCACAACCCGTATTTTATCTTGTTCCTCCCTTTGCCGGAGTGTAAAGGATGTGTACATATTTTCACTCAAACCATGAAATTTTGACCTGAGAAACCAGAACTTTGGCATTTAATTGTATATGCAATGCATGAAAACTCACTTTTGCTAACATTAACGAGTTTTATAGGCCCATAGCAACGTAATACTAAATGACAATAACACAAAGATGGTAGCATTCGTGCTCTACTCACGGCTCATCAGCGGCTTGGTGTTGTTTCATGACGAAGCCTGGAAGAGTTGGGTATCGAAATTAGATCTTCTATAGTTCCAATTAAATAAATACTTTTAAAAAACAGTAAGAATTTGTACATGCCATGCGATCTTTGTTTCATAAAAAATACATTTTTTTGCGTATGAACAGTTGTGGTCAAATGACATTTTCTGTTGATGTAGAACTGAAAAGAAGTCCCACTTTGAAAGTGGCACAGGAAACATTGCGGGCATCGAGGGAGAAAAGAGACAAATCCTGGAAAGTACTGTCCCACAACCAGTGAAGAAACCAACAGAATGAAAAAGGTCTAATGCAAATAATATCAAAATGAACTACTTTAAGAAACAAAGTATAAACTGCTTATGATTGCCTGCAAGGTTGTTTTCGACTGTCTGCAAGTAGATCTTCAATATGTTCTGTGTGTTGGATGAAATGTTTCTGAACTTGAAGTATTCTGTGAAAAAATGTCTAAATTAAAAAGAGAAAGACTCTCAGCTGGCGGCAATCAATATATGGACCCTGCGATTTCAGCCTAAGGGGGTCTTACTAAACGGGATTTTTATTATTCGTACCCGTCTGCCCGTCGGACCCACAAAAACATGTTGATCAATAACTCAAACCAACCTGACCCACAATGTTTCTGTCAGTTATTTAAGACTTAATCCATATAATATAGCACTAAGCATTTTCTGTTACGATTATGGAAAAAAAGACCCCAAACAAAATCAATGCAGATTTCTGCATGTAAAGTGTGTGGTGCTGGAACCCCGACGTCAAATGTTACAGTGTGGGAAGAGATGTGTGACCAGCTCTAAATGACTCAGAGGCACTGAGCTGAAAATGCCATTTCCGGTGTGAATTTTCCCCCAAATTTAAGAGTTCTACAGGGAGAGACAACTAGAGTTTCTTTACGCTGTGGTCTGAAAAAAACAGAGTTGAACGCAACTACCGAGAACACAGACAGCAAAACTAAAATAAGCAACTACAGCTTCAAGATGTCTGGAACTAAAAAAAACACGATCAATTTATTCATAATAGCGTGTGGCGTGGTGAAACTCACAACCAGCTCTTTTCGAGTAGAATTAGCAACACAACGCAGTTCCGGAGGACTGTAGATTTGCGGAATGCACAGTCCTAATACACAACGAAACCCTTTAATTTTGGCCCTTAAAATTACCTTAATTTTAAAATTAATGGAAAAGTGCACAGATGAACGCTTACTTTTTCAAATTTGCCCATTCAATAACCGGACCTCCTGAACAAAATGCTTTAAGTTTAGGATTAAGAGGTTTCACACTTATACCTTCAATCCACTTTTAAAGTGAAATTAAGGGATTGGTTTACAAGTGAATGGCCACTTAATTCAAATTAAGATCGTGTTATGCACATTTTAAGTACATTGTGTTTCATAGTGATTGGTGGGAATAATTATAATAACAGTAGTAATAGTGTTTCATAATTTTTAATGAAACATGAAATTAATAAATAATCTCACAGGAGTCACGATTTTTATGACTCGTGATGATCAGTGACCCAAACCAACCTGATGTAAACTAAGTTTGACTTTTTGATCCTTCCCACCCACACCCACAAAAATTTTTCAAACAAGTGGATGTGGATCTTCCTGACCTGCAGGTCAACCCGTGCCTCACCATTAAGTTCCTCAACTCATGCCCAATTTAGTTATTGTTTTTCATTTTTATTTTTTTGCACCATTTAAAATTCAAGAACGTATATCATATTTGCACAGTAAAATTTGTCCTGTATCAGCTTGACACAGAAGGAGTGTTAGTCTATTCATCTGTTCATTGACAAAATTGGTGTAGGCCTACTTTGGATGGCTGTGCCCAGTGCTTGAAGTGGGAAAATGTAAGTGCAGGAACTTAATACCCGTATTTTTCGCCGTATAAGACGCACATTTTCTTCACCCAAAACTAGGTGAGGAAAGTTGGTGCGTCTTATACGACGAATATACATTTTGCCTGCATTAAAACTGCACCTAACTTTGTGTGGTGCTGCTCGCAGTTCTCTTTTCAAGCTGTGTGTGCTGCAGTCAACGAACGTTTTTCACGTGACAAAAACGAGACGAGACGCGACGTTAATGCTGGTCATGTGACGATAACGAAACGAAATCTATAATGTATATTTGTTGACGAATAAGAACGAGAATAAATGTGGTTTACAATATAAAAACTGTGCTAAAGTGTCTCTGCATTTTCGTTGACTAAAACGAGACGAGACGTTATTTCCTGTGCGATAGGGAGGGGAGAAAAAAGTAGAGGACGCTTACGTCCCAAAACTTTCGTCCATTGTGCGGCACTGTGAATTAGAATTTAGATTCTCTGCTCGAACCCGAACCAGGCCTGATATTGCCTGCCCCCACCCTCGGGTCAGACCGTGATGCAGCGTTTGAGTTGCTCGGAGCTCCAGCAGCGCGGGGTGTGAGTTTATAAATGCACCCACGGTTCAGAGCGTGTCTTATAATGGCCCACGTATAAAATTTAAATAATTACAGTCCATTTGTCGGGCCGTGCTGGTTTCGGACCCAAGTGCACGGGTTTGGGTCATATCGGTTTTCAGTTTTTGGGCCCGATCTGGGCTCTAATGTAAATTAAATGTATCTAGAGTGGACAAAAGTTTTGGGACACTTGTTTTCTCGATTTTCCTCCTTTAAAATTGGGTGCGTCTTATATTCCGGAGCGTCTTATACGGCGAAAAATCCGGTAAGTGCATTTTCCGACACATTCTCGGGCCATTGTCGCTGCGCAGATCAGTTTCAGTAAGTACCGGAACGCAGAAAAAAGTGGCGGAACACAAAAGACCAATACAAAGAAGCACTGGTTGTGCCCAAATTTTGCATACAACAAAGAGATATCATGTCATTTGTTGGTGTTTAATAATATTCAACAATATGTGTCATCTTAAACACCATCTTACAGTGGTCTTTAAAAGTCTGAGACCACCAGTGACATTCCTATTCTAACTGAATACACTTTTCCAATCATCGGTGTAGTTTGATCATAATTACAGTTACTTAAGTTTCTGAACCAATAGCATTTGCTGTTGTCCTGTTGCTTTCATGACAAGGGATTCGGTGGAAAAACCTCTGCTGATTGGATGATGCTCACATTGATGCTACAAAATAGAATAAAAACTCTGACCTTTATTGTACAGAGATCTTAACATGGTCACCGCCACACATTTGCATAAAATTAATTGGAAACATAGAAATACATTGTTTGCTTATCTGTCTTTTTTCACATTCTAAAATGTTGTTGCTTATCTGAGGGTCTAAATGAAAAATCTCAGACATTTGACCCCACTGTATAATCCCCACCGGCCTCCGGACAAGCTGTTCATAAAAGCCCTGATGTTCATAAAAGCCCCCACTTTGACAGTTTTTAAAAGGATGAAAGCTTTTGCTCTATTGTTGCCTCTTTTTCTCTGTGTCTGACAGTTGGGGCGAGACAGTCAGATTGCTTTGTTAATTTCTTCCTCTCAAGTTTTCAAAATAGAGGCCGAGAAGTTTCAGCTCCAGCCATCTAAAGTTCCACTTGAGTTGAGCATGCGGTCCCTTGCCAGGACTCGGGTGTTTGGTCATGCATGAACCTGCAATAGCTGCATGTTAGTCTTATAAATCAGTTCTTAAAAAAGGATGTTGTTGTTAAAAACTTCTTCTTTCCTGAACCCTTCTTCAATTATTTTTGGTGGAACCTGTGTTGCCCTCTACCCGTGGTCCTGCAGGTGGTCGGAGATGGTGTAGACGCCCCTGCTCCCCCTCAGCTTCAGCCATTTGAAGTTCAGTGTGAAGCTCCACTTGCAGCGTCCTGTGGCGAAGTAGTAGAGGACGGGATCCAGCACGCTGTTCAAGCTCACCAGGGCCATGGTGACGCGCCGGAGCTTGTAGATGACGTCTGCGGCCAGGCAGTTGCGGATGACTCTGGTGCGCCACAGGAGGTGCAGCAGGTGGACCAGGTGGTAGGGCAGGAAGCAGAGGACCGTGATGGCCAGGATGGCGTAGATGACCCTCAGGGCTCCGCGGGCCGTGGCCGTCTTGATGCGTGAGATCCGGCGCGCGACCAGCGGGTAGCAGACCAGGATGACCATGGAGGGCAGCAGGGCGCCGAAGAACAGGCTGAACACGCTGTAGGGCACCAGGCTGTTCCACCACTCATCCTGCGAGAAGTTCTCGAAGCAGCTCGTTTGACTGTTGGTCCCGATCACGTTAATGCCCGGGCACTTTATCATAAAGGTCAGAGCCACCGCTCCAGAAATCAGCCAGACACCAGCCGTCACCATCTGGACCCAGCGAGTGTTCCGCAGCTTCAGGTAGGTGTGAGGGTGGATGGTGGCCACGTAGCGGTCCAGGCAGATGCAGGTCATGAAGGCGATGCTGATGTAGATGTTGGCGTAGAACACGGTGCCTGTGATCTGGCACATGACCAGCCCAAACACCCAGTCATTATTGTTCAGGTGGTAGTGGACCCGGAACGGCAGAACACACAGGAACAGGGTGTCGGCCACGGCCAGGCTGACGATGTAGATGCTGGAGGGAGACCTCTGCTCCACTTTGAAGGTAAAGAGGTGGAGGGCCCCCAGGTTGCCCAGTAACCCGAAGACCATGGCCAGGCCGTAGGTTACCGGGAGGAGGTAGAACTGGAAGTCTGCTGTGGACTCGCCGCACTCTGTGGCGTTGGAGGTGTTCATCTCCGCAGAGTTCAGTGACTCTCTCTTCTTATATCCTGCCATGAAGTCAGAAGAGTAGCGGTCAGAATTGAGAGTCACACTACATGGCTCTCAATAAGAAAAAGCTTGTTGGTAAATCATCACATTTGAAAGTGAAATTACGCCTGGGACTGGTTTCTTGTCTGCCTGTATACTGATACTGTATAGTTCATGTTCCTTTTTCACTTTGACGGAGTTGTCTGGACATAGGGCCTGTTTGTGCAAAGACCTTAACATAATCAATGTCAAAACAGTGCTTGAATCTGAACCGTATCTGGTGATCTGATGACAAATGAGCAGTTTTAGGGTAAAGCTTAATTTTAAGATAAGACTGAGGTTTTGTGTTCAAATTGAGGTTAGGTTTAGGTTTAGACTAAAAAGGATGTATATGCAGCTTAAAGGTCTGTTTCATATTATTGATATTTACTTCATTAGAGTCTACGGTGGACTATTGAATTAGAATAATAACAAAATTATAAATATATCCTTATTGGAATGTTTATAGCTGTTCTAGGTTTCAATTCTTTAAAAACTCAACATTTAAGTCAAAAATCCAGATCATCAGTGTGGCCTTAGACTGTTTTCCAGTATAGAGCTTTCAAATTCCTTTAAACTTTTCCATAAGCTGTTAACCCAGCCTAAACTCTAAAACCTGAACCTAACTCTGGTCCTAATCCAACCTGATCAAGCCTGTTGTGTCAAATTCGAGCGTTTGTAGATCAGTGTTTGGAAGTTCACCTGGTCAGAGACGTTTAGTGGGGAGAACAGACCGCTTCCACTTTTATTCAGATTTGTCGAAGAGATAAACAAAGGAAAACAAAACTTGGTAATAAAAAAACTAAATACAAGAAAAGTTTACTTACAGTGGTCCTTGGAGAAAGGAGAAAACATCTCAGCGTGAAGGTTAATTAGCAGAAGTTGATTTGCTCTGATCGTAATGTCAACTGCCTCGTGCCGAGACTGGTGGAAAACATTTCTGTGCTTCCCCTGAGCATGAGAATATGAACACAGGAAATAATGAGAGGCACCTTCTCCCCCGCCGCCCCTGCTCTGAGAGCAGAGCGAAGAAGTCCAACGTGCCTCAGCAGGTGACTCTCAGAAGCCCCTCACCCACGTTAGCTCTTGCCATTTTTAGATCTCAAGTCGAATAGAATAGCCCTAAGAGTTCTGTGGCGCCAAAACTGGGGTCAAAGACTGAGCAGTTGTTGTAGAGCTGTCTGTGTTGCAGTCAGTAGTGAGGTCTCTCACCACAGAGCTCTAGCTAGGTGATGGAGCAAGATTAGGTTGCTGTGGAGAGTGATGAAGATCAGTCCAGACTGAGATACGAACACATAGTTAGGTGGTCTTGAACTTTATTCCCCCAAACTTGACTCACTTTACTCTCACTGGCCTTTTTCCTAGATGTACTGGATGTACTGAGATAATAGTTCTCTGCGTACTGTTTGGGTTAGTCATCTTCTAACACTTTTCCACAGTTGGCTGGATATTTTTGATAGACGGACCACAATCAACCCAGCAGTCTCGTCTGAAGGTGTGTAAAAACCCCATCTGAGGCTGATACACTCATACCAGTGCAACACACTGCTGCCCACCAACCAAATGGCCCACCACCCAAATCCCACTCAGCTGTGGTCCTGTGGAGGGTCTTTTCCAGTGACAGCTCAGTCACTCTAAATGTACAGAGGTCACCGATCAAACGCCCAGTCAGTGTGGGTACAACACACGTGTAACTAATAAATTGGCAGCTTGACCAGGAAACACCATCATTTTCTGTTTTCATTCTTTTTTGGAGAACTTTTTTCTATCTACTGGTGCCTTTACACAACCTGACACCAGATGGAGCCTTTGGTGTAGGTTCTTTCAGTTGCAGTACCATGGGGTTCAAGCAGTATGGGAAGATTCACTGAAGGATTGTTGTAGGACGACATGACACCTACATTATCCCTTCATAACCACTGACATACGCCTGCATATAAATGCATAAAGGCTTAACCCCAGGAGCTTCAGCTGTTATAAAGCCTGCGTTTGCCCATTCAGCACAATATT
>JBBMFX010000128.1:3427514-3444060 GCA_037832545.1 Rhabdalestes septentrionalis
ATAAAAACAGTATATGTTGTATGCACACACACACACACACACACACACACACACACACACACACACACACACATATATATATATATAGGCATAATCAGTACAGAGTTCATTTACATATTTTAAATGATACAATTGTAATTACAGGGACAAAGAAACAGTGGGATTATCACAAGTGGCTCTGAGAAAAAAAAAATCAGATATAAAAATATGGGACCCTAAAACTAGACAAATCAAATGATCCTGTGTGAGTGTTGTTGGAGAAGATTGTTTTCTTTTCTTTTACAACCGCTCCGACCAATATAATAAACTATTTTCCACTTATGTCAGTGGGGCTTCATTTTTGTTTATGTCAGGCATTTAGTTAAGTTTAAGGGTCCATCTGGTCACGTGACCCTCTCCGGCCTCCAGCAAGTCATTAAACAGGAATACTGGCCTTTTAAACGCGTTTTTTACGAGGTCTTGCCTGAGCTGACACTTACATGCACATTGGTGCTGTAATTGGGACTATAAAGCGTGTGGACCCTCATTCATTATGCCTCCGTGTTCGTGCGGGGTTGGATGCAGTAGCCTGTAATCATGTGACCCAACACGACTCACCCTCAACACTGTACTACCTCCCGACTCCAGTGTAGTGAAAAAACAATGCAGAAAACAATGTAAAATTAAACTTGTTCACTCATGCGAAGATGGACAGAGGCGTGTATTGAGTTGTAAGTGTTTCGGGACCGTCTCAAAACAACTGCTATTTTACACAAGTAAAATTTTGGATTTTTTAAATATTTCACCCCCTATTTCACATGAACAGAGCCAATGGAGAGTCCGTTCTAAAATTAAATACTAGAAGTCAAGACCTGGTTCATCAAAGTGACTTTACTGTCATCAGCATCTGTGATCAAACCATTTATTTATAGACCGCAGTCATGCTGGAATAGGAAATGTTCTTCCCCAAACCGTGTCCAGAAAATTGGAAGTTTTACTAAATGTCTTGGTCTGCTGGAGTGTTAAGATGAACTTTCACTGGAAATAAGGGACCTCTGAACCAAACGCTGAAAATCAGGCATGTCCCAATACTTTTGTCCATACGGTGTCACTAGGCGTACACGCTCTCTCAGGGTAAGAGGGACTTGGCGATGGTCCCTAACTCTCTCCTGCCCCTCGCTGCCCGGCAGCTCCACACACACTCACTCACTCACTCACTCCCTCACACACACAGTCGGACGCAGGCTCTCGCGCTCTGAGCACGGGTCGACTGGGATTGCTGCTGTTCTTGTCGCCCATTCCTGTCTGCGATGAAATTTTGGCTCTAAACGGGAGGACCAGGATTCGCCCCCAAAATGACGGTGGATTTTGAAGACTGCATCAAGGACTCCCCCCGGTTTAGGTGGGTTCACTATGGTCCTGGGTTCTCTGGGTGGTCTCTGTGGGTCAGAATGGGTTTGTCCGTTATTCTGATCAGCCCTTAGAGGAGCGATAGATGCATGAAGGGCCAGAGCAGGTTTCGTTACAGGGACAGTTTATTCATTATAAACCTTTCCACTCAGCTGAGAGTCCGGAGGGATGTTTTTCATGTATTTTTGTCTTTATGGTCTGTTGTTGTGGTTGATCAGCGGTCTCACTGGCTCATTTTCTGTGTGTGTGTGTGTGGAACCCAATCTTCGAGTAAGGCAAATGAATGGAGATGAATGGCTGCCTGCCTAGCACTGCAAGCTCTAGAACAACAACCTGTGGTTCAGATCTGGACTAATCCTGAATGGAGGAACATAGACTGTCCCTCCAGACTCAAACATTCCAACTGTAACCAGGTTTAGGCCTTTAAAAATTGATAAAATTGCTCCTATTAAATAGAATAGCTTTTTTAAGTAGATGTACAGGTCTTTGTTTAATGGGCTGATACAGCCTGTCAGATCTGTCTCATTCATTCAGTATAGAATGCACAGGTTGGATATGATGTTGATCACAGGTGTAATACATGTCGTCTCGATGATACTACAGTTAACTTTTCTTCACCAGGTCACAGAGGGTCAGGGGTGGTCCAAAAACCTGTTGTCCACTTGCTCTTGATTCAGTTATGTGCTGATGGTTCACCTCAACATTAGTTTTGTGCCACCCCAGTTGGACTATACAATCTAATGTTGTTCACGGAGATTGTGTGAGCTGACCGCATGTATGTCCTGCATGCTCAACCTCCGTCAAAATTTCACAGATGGAGGCTGAAACCTCTACAAATTTTTCCTCTTATTGATGAAGAACCCTTTATTAGAACCTATGTATGATCAACTTCATTGATTGCATTCCAGTGCCCTCTGAATACCTCCGTCTGAGTTCCAGATATGGAAGGTAAATGTTTCCTCCAGGGTAAATGACGGGGAAAGCTTTGGCATGTTTAGTCTGCAGAATCCCATTCACCCACAGAGCGGGATGCTCAGAGGTGCACTGTTACAGGCTCGAATGTCCACCGCAGCTTTGCTAAAAATTTATGCAACATCCTTGTCAGAAGATTGATTTGGCTTTGGCTGTGGGTTGTAAATCTGTTGGATGAGTTTATTTTGGTCCTGTAGTAAATCTTTGGGGAAAAATATGCCTCGCATGCCAGGGGACGCTGGACCTACACTGCAACTGTCATGATGGATTAATATGGGGATAGTCATGGAAAAATGTCAAATTTATTGGAAACCGTTGCAAAAACTATGGTCCTGCATGTACACAAAGGGGTTCAATGCAGCTGTAATCAGATCCACATCATTCTCCCAGTCAGATGCTCTTAAATGTGAACCTGGTGTGCATTAGGTGTACAGTTCTTCTCGCTGTCAGTGTAAAGCACTGCCATTAACTAAGAGTGTGAAGACTTCTCATATAATGTGAGAACAGATCATATGTTGGAACATGTCTCTGTAGAGATGTGTGAATGGAATGGCCAACAGCAAAAACTAGTAATGACCTAGTGGTTGATACTGATATAAGCGGTGATATCATGACCATTAGCGATAATCTGACCTTTTTTGCATTTCAATGGAAATTCACTCTTTAATCCACTGCGAATGTGTTCATTTTGCCTGGAACTACAACACTTTTAGAAGACAGTGGTGTGAAATGTTTGTTTATTTGAGCTCAGCCTGTGATTGATGTCTGTTAGGAGCCCCTAAATATCAACAGCTAGGAAGACAAGTCAATAGTTGTACAAAATGTTCAATTGAAAAAAAAGGCATTTATGAGGGACATTAAAACGTTTTCCGCACTTGAATGTTTTTGCTGGGAATGGTGAAGGGCAGAGGAGAAGTAAGTGGGCGTGTCTGAGAGGGAAAATTGTATCGCAAAGGAAGGTGATTTTCTAGAATAGTGATGGAATTTCCTATAATAAGAGTTTAAAAAGTGTGGTAACTTTTTAAATGGCCTTTGTATTTAAGTGGTAAATATTCATCAGCTTTTATGTAATGATAGTGAGAATTGCGCTGCCTTGCTTTAGGCCTGAGTGTACATAGTTCAGACGCTGCAGCTCCATTCCTATGCGAGTGCTCCCTGGGTAGCGTGGCCGCAGCTGGAGGAGGAAGCTGACGCAGCGCAGAGGAGCGCGGGCTGGGGAACGCTGGGAGTCCCACGCAGGCCGAGCTGCACACACCGAGCTGCGGAGGTTAGATAAATAAAGGGAGGCATTCCTCTGCACCCACATCCCCTCCTCAACAAGCAGCTCCCATTACTCCCCACACGTGTGTGTGTGTGTGTGTGTGTGTGTGTGTGTGAAACAGATACAGAGCGAGCTGGAGAGTGAAAGGTCTGGCGTGAGAGTGTGTGAGAGCAGGCAACAGATAGGATCTCTGCTCCAAATCAAAGACTTCCAGACTTGCTAGCTGCACCTTAATGGCTGCCATCTGGCCCTGTGTCCCAGTCCTGTTCAGCGCTGAGTGAGAGGTATTTACAGAAACCTCCTCATGTTTATCTGTGAAAGGGCAGGAAGGCTCTTCATCAGAATTCAACCCATCTTTTGCTTTTGCAGGGTTTAAGCAGGGATGGGTACTTGGGGTATCTATCTATATATATTCCCAAATAATTTTTTTTAAAATATATATATACATGGTACATAGGGGCTACACATCCACCTAAACTACTAGTGTTAGTGTTCTCCTCCAAGCATGTTGAGCCGTCGGGTGATGTAGCATTAGGCTCAGTTTGATAAGATGCAGGCACTTCAGGTGTCGCTCGCTGGACTAACATGAAAGTTTCGCTAACCGTGATCCGAACGGAACTCTCTCTTCGGTTCGGCCTGAATCTGAAAATTCGAAATAAAAATTCCATTGTATGGTACGCGTATCAGTTTGGAAAGCAATAGCGGTCCAAGTGGAGGTGCAGATGAGCTCGAGAAACCTCCAGCATCACGTAGATCTCATGTATGGGAGCATTTTGGCTTCCCCAATAAATATATTAATGTGAAAACCTTGGTGGATGAATGGTGGATAAAACCACCACAGTTAGTGGACAGTGTGCACTATGAGGCTGGACAACACGTCGGGCATGGCCACTCATTTGAAACGACATCATCCTCGTGTTGACAGTAGCTAAAGGGGCTTTCAGACTAAATGCGGCATGCGCCTTCTCTCACAAAACAGCGATTTTTGCATAATGTGCCAGTTTGCTGCGATGCTCAGCGCAAAAAAAGTGGGCGTGGTTTTCTAAACTATGTTTTTTTGTTGTCCCGAAGGTCGGTCATTAGCATTAGCTCTGTTAGCACTAGCTCTGTTAGCACGAAGAAATATCAGCCTGTGGTTGCACGAGATTTTCAAGAGCCACTTAATTAATCAAGGGCTGATCAAGAAGATTTTAACATTTGTAGTTAAACAAAGTTTTGTCTTCTGTTTTGATGATGTGGATATGATTTTTAGTTCATTATCCATGTTCAAAGTAAGAAGCAATGACACCTTAAATTGCATTTTAAGTTGTTTTGGATCCGAAAATTGATCCAATCCGTGACTTAAAACCCTGATCCGATTCGAACCGTGAGTTTTTTGATCCGTTGCACCACTAGCTAACGGGGTACGGAAAGATCAGCAGCTTTGGTTCAGATACCTGTGTTTTCCATGGAATCCTTTTTTTTTGTAGCTGGACGTTTTGACCTTTGATGAATAGGTTGCAACTGTAGCAACTTGAGGCCTGGAAAGAGGATCAAATGAGGTCAGTTGACAGCCTGATTTTTATGCGCAGAATTGTGTTATTTATTTAGTCTGGATGGCAAGTCAGTCTGGAGAAAGCCCATAACTTTCAGTTCGTGAAGTTTCGTAACGCTGCTGAAAAGGATCCCAGACCTGAGCGGAGCGGCTTGAGAGGAGCCGGGTGCATTAGTGGCTCCTTTGTGGAGGTAAAAGCAGCAGAACTGTTATGTAACATCCCAGGAGGTGGAAGAGCGAGGGGGGGAAATGGCCTGTTATGGGACACGGTGAACCTTATTCTCATTCAAGACACAAATCTTGATCCACTTCCTTCATGTGTGGCAGCACGGTGAGCTTGACCGCTGCGGGGGTTCTTTAATGAAATAACGTTGGTGTCATTCAAGCTTAAGCCCGATTGAAACAATTCTCCATGAACGGCACCCAGGCCTGTTCGACTTTTGCCAGCTACTGGCAACCCACCGTTTCTTTTTGGGCAGCTTGGTTTTGAATGGTCAGTCAGGGTCTGAGTTTCAGCTTCAGGTTTGTTTTTTTCTATAAATCAGAGAGGAAGCAACTCAACATGTTAGTCAACATGTAAAACTGTGCGATATTACGGTTTCAAAGGGTCGTTGGTTCCATATTTATGTTTAGAGATGCAAAAAACAGAATCACACAACTTTACTGGTCCTGAAGTAAGTTGCTTATGTTATGACTGCACAGAAACACACAGACACGAAGAGAAGAACAGTATTAAAAAAAGTATACGTCAAAAAAATAATTTGAAATGAAAATGCTTAGTAGTACATACACTATGTGAGGATACATGAAATGGTCAGTAAGAAAGGTGGATGCAATAGATAAACATTTTTGATTGTGATTATTTAAGTGCAAATAGATTTGCTTCTGATTTATTGGTATGAGCAAGTTATAAACAACAGTTTTCCTGTTGGAGCATCCACATGGAGCTCCACCGTCTAGAAATTCTTTTTTTAAACTGCTAACTCGACACTATTGGGAAAACACTAACCATTGCTGTTATGTCAGCTACCAGTCGTGTACCTGGCTAACCTCAGGCTGAGTGATGGGACACGGCCAGTGCACCCATCCAGAGAGAGTGAGGCTCTTTTGGACTCGAGGCTGTGGCATCACCAGGGTTTGGCCTTGAGACCCTCTGACCTCCAGGGCAAAGGCTTAAGGAGTCGGGAGCCTCAGACCTTCTACTTTTATTACCAGTTATGTCAATGATTCTTCTAAATAAGCGGGATGGCCTAGTGGTCCTGCTGTCAGAATGTTGGGGGTTCAAATCTCACTGCATTGTCTTTCATTGATGGCAGCCCCCTGCTTCACTTGGTGAATGGGTTAAATGCAGGGAAGGAATTTCACTGTGTGTTGTACTTGTATGACTATGCATGTGATGAATAAAAAATCTAAATCTATATATAAAAATGCAGTCATGTATACAAAAATATAGCCTTGTTCACATAGTAAGCAGGTTTGGAGTGACTCCTCCATCCAAAATGGTAGAAGAGCTACAGTGTGAGACTTATTTGTATATTTTGTATGTTAGTAACAATAACAATAAATCTATTTGGGGCTACTGGGTGATTGGTGGTTGGAGAGTTGCCCCTGTGTTCGGATGGTTGTGGGTTTGAATCCCAGGACTACTAATGAGGCACCACTGAGGTACCCTTGAGCCACCATCCCCACATACTGCTCCCCAGGGGGCCATTGTCACCTGCCCATTGCTTCACTGGGGAGAATGGGTTAAATGCAGTGGACTAGTGGGATCAATATGGTATATGAAATGTAAAAAATAATAAATATGGTCTCTTGTAAATGTGTAAATAAAAGGTGGTTACTCACGAATTCCACTCCTCCTCAAAGCATTAAACTCATTCTGACATTCCACAAACTTTCCCAGAAGTAGTCTACAGTTCCTTCATGTTCCTGTTCAAAAAACGCCCCCAATGTTAGTCTACATCCCAGCGAATCCTATTGAGTGCAATAACTTGGCCGTATCCCCTCACATTCTCTGTCAGGTCGTAATTCCAGCGCTGAAAGATATAGCACGGAGCGGATTGGAGCCACCTGACCAAATATTATTCATGGTTCCTGTCTAAAGACTGCTGTGTCACCCTCTGCTTCAACCCCCCGTGTGACCTTGTGCAATCCATCCCCCTGCCTGAAATAGGAAATTACAGTTTGATTACACTGAGAGACTGACTTTCACTCATTCCAACCCCACGGGACGCATTATTCTCCTTTAGAAAGTAACAAGCGCCGAGTCGTGTTGCAGCCGCCTGAAATTGACTGAGACCTATAGGGGTCCCTGATAAGGTGGTGATATCATTGTATAGGGCGCCTTTCTGTGCACCCTAGTATAAGACCTGCCTTTATTACAGCCTGTAAAGACTCAAGTATGTGGACTTCATAAAGAGTATGAAGTATATGAACTGATAAATAGAGCTGATAAACATTAGAACATATGGTTAGGACTAGATATTGTTGCCGTACCTCCTTCCCAATCCTGTTGTAATGGGAGGCAGTTACTTGGTGCAAACCACCCAGAGCCACAGAAAAACACTGTGCCACGTGCACCAGGCTGTGGTTTTGCCCAGGCTATTTTGGAGCCATGTGACGATGCGCCTCAACTGTGGCTATATTTGCAGCCCCAGTGACACTCTGACCAATTCTCGCTGACAGCACACAGTTAGAGAGGCTGCTTGTGGTTGAAACTCCAATATGATCCTCCTATTATGGGTCTTATGAGTCCACAGATGAAAACTCCATCAAACCAGAAGGGAAACATCCACGGCTCCAACCGCTTTGATGCTCTTTTTTTAGCTGATATTACAGCTGATGGATTCATGAACTCACGAAAGCATCAGATTCAATATATTTACATCACAGGGATGTGAATCTCTAACCTCACACCAATTTCAATTCTATTAAAATTTGAGAGGAAACATGTTAGTGGAACGTAGGCAATCAATCAGGGTGTTGTGATTGAAATTAAGAATTCACAAGACAGGAAATGATTGCACTTCTTGTCCAGATACTGTCAGGAACATTGACCTAACAATAACAGTGAATTGTTAAAGAGGTACATTTAACTCCAGAGCATCTACAGAGCATCTCGTCTGACTGAAAGCACTAATTGTTAGGGAAGCATCATGCCTTTCTTGTCATTCTGTCTGACAGACTTGCCTCAGCCCTCCAGAGTCAGTGGAGTAGAGCAGACCCCCTGTCTGCAGCAGCTGCTGGATGTGTGGAGGCCACCGTGCTCATTGACTCATGATCACGACGTGCAGAAATGGAGGAGCGAGGGAATATAAAGGAAGGAGTCCTGTGAACCCAAGGCTCCTCAAGGAAGCCGGGCTCTCTCCGCTGACCCAGGGTCATCTGACTGGCAGCCGTTCAGGGTTTAGCGCCTCTCAGGATCCTCGCTGGCTGATTCATGACTGACTTTATGGTTCAAGCCAGTCCTGGAACAGCTTGAATTGCTGGTGTATTCCCGCATTATAAACACGAGATGTCTTGCCTGTTAAATGGTGCTTCTGCACTGGAACCCTGCCAAACCGCAAATAAACGCTGTTCCTTTACAGATAAAGCGACTAGCTGCTCGACGGCAGGGCCGAAAGTGGGCAGCAGCCAAACTGACTGCATCATTCTTTTCTGATTGGTCAAAAAGTCACCACAACATGGAAAAGGGCCAAGTGCAAATGTCAGTGGAGACACAAGCTAACCACTGGGAAGTCGATGAAGTACAGTCACGTCTGTCTGTTTGGACTGAAAATGCATTTCAGTGAGTTTCCTACGACAAATGTATATTTTACGCCATGAGAAACGTGACGATGATCCAGGACATCACAAATAAGATGCCTTCTTTTCATCACATGGCTAACCAATGTAAAAACTCAAACAAGACTATAAATAATAAAAGACCAAAATATCAAAAGCAGCTCAGAAAATCCATCCACTGGTTCGACTCCATGGACGTGGTTTTGGGATGATGTCTGGACAGAGATTTCTGTTTGACACTCTGTTACTGGACTGAAATACACTGGAAAATCAAAGCGTACTGCAAATTCTGTACCATGGCAGTACAGTTTAAGTACAGCACGGTTCCTGTATGCCTGTGGAAAATTCCCTAAAGACTCCACTGGATCCACTCCAACAGCCCGTAAACACTTCCTCCACACTTGCCTAAGTCTTAATTCATATTTTTAAGCTATTTAATTTGTTCCAAATATGTGTAACCCAGTAGACCAGACATCCAGTACAATGCATGCAAGTCAACAGATGAAATCTGATCCGAAAGGAGCTGAGGAGGTCACATTGAATTCGGGGCTTTTCTTGAGATCCTGTGTCAAGATGGCCTGTTGCAGCTGTCGTAAGCTTGGAGCAGTTTTCATGCGCGTTCTTGTTGCTTCTGCTCTATTTCATGCTGACCTCCTTCCGTTCTGAATCTGTGTCAGCAGGCCTCGGTCGTTCCTCCTTGGCGTATTTTGTGCTGAGGGGGTCTCAGTCAGCCTCCCCAGAACACATAGACTCTCTTCTCAGTGACTGGGGTCCCCTGGAGCAGTGTGCACTTGTTATTCTCTCATAGCTGAGGGTGCAGAGGGCTGTGCTAATACTGGCAAAACAAGGTTAGATGGAATGAGCTGCATGATATGGGAAACAGATATGATATGATAATATATATATATATATATATTGGGTATAATGGTCTTATGTTTTTACACATACATTTACATATTTTACATATGTGTTACATTTGACTTATTTACATATTGCTATATATTGTGGCTGCGATGCTTTCTGCACATTAAAAGGCTTTAAATCTGTCTGTTTAAATGCTGAATTTCCTCCTGTATTGATGATAAAGTCAATTTATGGAAACTACGCTTTCAAATGATGTCACACAACCAACACAATAATGTTTATCTCCCTATTCTGGTTACAGCAGTTTAACCCTGATAAAGATTAGCAACGTTAGACTGTGCAGCTCTAAAGACAATGCACATTTAACCCTGTAAGCCCAGTGCATTCAAATATAATTACACAGTTGTGTCACGATTTATAATAAATTTATATATTAATGCATTTTCTCCCTTTTTCCATAGGTTTTAATGTGATGAAATGTGCTAAAAATGTAATATATAGTTCTGGGTTACACAGTTAGCTTTTCAGTTGCTTTTCAGTTTGATCCTGCTACATGACATTGACATAGTCATGTCATAAATGTGTCACAGCCGGTGTCTCACGAATTGTCATAACAGATTAGGTTCTTAATATTATTGTGGTACTGTTGCTGGCAATTAATACAAAAGTTGTCATGTCAGGCTGTGAAGATGTGTCATGGCTGTTTGTGTCACATGCTAATGCTAATTAAAGCCATGGCATCAAACAGCATAATAACAATTAGCAGTAATGCTAATGTGACACTGTCATGGTATTGGATACAAATTTACCACAGCATATAACATCAGCCATGACATGGTTATCACCATATTATTGCAGAATTCTAATAAAATGTGAAATAACAAGTGAAGTAGTAATAATCCCCTCTGTCCACTTAAAGAATCAACATGATTTCTTCAAAAAAACGATGAATAAGTTATTGGTCACCGTCAGATACATGGACGTGTATGGGGGTAAAGCACTGCAGCATATTTAAAACACTGTTGCCTCTTTTGTCCTGTGTGTGCAGCTGAATGCGTTCATGTCCTTGGAGACGTCCTGCTCCTGCTCTGCTGTGAATGTGCTGATGTAATTCAGCCCTTGGTCTGGTTTCTGTATAGGGGAGCACTGGGAATGCGCCACGAGAAAGAGGAGGAACACCTTCCCCTCATCTCGTTAAGGGTGTCATTGAATTTGCCGGCTTTGCCTGACAAGCGCAGAAGGTGACAACAAACAACTGGGATTAAAGTCAGCAGTTTGAACGCTTCCACTAATCTGGGATTAGCCCACATGCTGTCGGGCTGGGGCCGGGCTCGCGGAGGAAAGGTGGGCTCCTGACCTGTGCTGCCCCAGACCTTCACACCTGACCTCTCCCTCCAGCAGCCTTTTTGGAAAATGGTGATAAAACACCTGATGATGAGCTGGTTGCTGAAATATTTCTCGCTCAGCTCATTGAAACAAGCAGAGAAGTTCTGTAGAAAAGTGCTTTCTGTTGACTCCCTTCTGACAGCACCTTTGTGTGGAGTGTGGGAGGTTTTATGCACTGAGATTAGAAGTTAATGTGTGTAAAGTAGAAGTCGACCGCTAATTAACTTTACCAATACCAATCGTTAGGTTTTTTCGAACTTGCAGATAACCGATTCATAAACTAAAATGGATACTGGATTTAAAAAAAACGAAATAAAAAAACAACATAAAATAGTACAGAACTTTATTACAAAAAACAAACAAAAAAACAGTACTGAACCATGAAAATGTGCTATATGAAATAAATATGAATACATTAATAAATATTGAGGTAAATTAAAGACATTCTTTCAAACTGAAACAAAAAGTATCCCGGAAAAACTATCGGCGTGGATTTTTGCCGATAACCGATAGTCCCAGGAATCAACTATCGATATATCAACTATCGGTGCCGATTAATCGGCTAAACCGACATATCAACCATCGTGCCGAGTAATCGGCAAAACCGATATATCGGTCGACCTCTAGTGTAAAGGCTTGGGGTTTCTTTCAATTTATGGCATGATTTGAACCTGTCAATTAAATAATTAAGTTAATAGTTAATCCACGTTAATGAATTGAAATCATTTAATCCACTTTTAATGCTGCTAATATTTGAATGTCGCTAGTGTGGCTTCCTATTGTAAACCCTGCAAACCATCTGTAGAGGTGGAGACTGAAATTCCAACTGTTCATCCATAATTTCTATGACTGTCCCACATATGTTCATATATATACATATATATACTTGTGTGTGTGTGTAAATGTCACATGTGCAATCAGCCATAGGTTTTCCAGCATTCAGACTACAGAAATAATGTAATTTCTATTTTCATCCTATTTTCACATAAGGAAAAATCTGCATAACCTGCAGTTTTTATCCACTCATATATGGCAAAACATGTAACGAATTGCACTGCCAGATTTACAAAATGGAGACAAATATGTTCAGTCATGATGAACAAAGCAACCTAATGTGGTAACACCTTACTGCAGGCTAAGATCTGTGTACTTAATCTACACAGACCTTCCAACACACATTTACTGTCATTAAACTAGCCTGTAAGACACGTTATGCTTGTCTAATATTTGTACAGGTTTGTGTCATATGTTATGAAGGACTTGTGAAGGTGCCCCTGAGCTTTATGAATGTTGACTGACTCCTTTACCAATAATGCAGTTAATCGTAATTAATAGATTTTTTCGGCTCACTGGTTACTCTGTCGTCTAAACTGGATTAAGCTAAATGTCGCAAAACACCATTAATAACTCCAGACTTTGAGAAGCACACGGAGAACATGAGGTTGGTGCCTTTGAAGATGTGGGGAACCGCAGCACTTCACCTTTCGCCTCAGCCTCATTTTGATCTTTTATCTTTCGGGAGAAGAGACGCGGCTCCTCTGCCAGTCACATCCACGGCAGCATTGGCAGGATGTCCTTCTCCATGATTGTGCTGGGTTTGAAAGGAGGCTGTCACAGGGAGCGGAGCAGAGAGAGTGAGAGAGCGAGAGAGGGAGAGAGGAGTGAGAGACAGAGAGACAGCAAGAGCGTATGGCTCAAGATCTGAGAGAGACCTTCTCTCTTTGACTCAGTATTCTGCACATTTTTGAAGGCAGAAGACTCTTTTTTGTGCAGCCGAGCCCCTGTGGTCGAGCTGCTGCCTGTGGCTTGTGGTCAAAGAGCCTCTAATATGATCTGAGCCTTTTAAGTGCTCTTTTGCAAAACATGAATATTGAATCCAAAGGTTGTCATTCACCTCATAGAAGAAAGTGGCAGTGTAATAAGCAGGAGAGCACAAGAGAGAGTGTGTTTTTAGTTGGCCCTTATGGTCATGTGATAGTCAGTGTGAAGTTCTTTCCCTGTATTTAACGCATTCACCAAGTGAAGCAGCGGCAGTGTGTGCGGAACCTCAGTGGTGCCACTATCAGTCCTGGGATTTAAAGCCATGGCCCTCTGATCACAGGGGCCATTCCCTAACCTAGAGGCCACCAACTGCCCCATCATGAGATGGAGTGTGTCATCAAGTAATATCGTGGAGAGTAATAGAGGAAGCTCGAAATGAAGGTTTCATATAGTAGCTCCCCCACAACCTGGAGTTCAGAATGGTTCCCTTGTTAACTCGTTTACGGTTCACTGCAGAATATTTGCTGTAACATTTAAGAGCATTATTTCTCAAGTAAAGAGCGACAATGAGAACAAAGGTCAGGACAACAGCACCGAATATCAAATGTCAGGTTCAGCCAAAGGCCAGTTCTCACAGTAACGACCTTCAAACTGCCTTCATTCACGCTCAGAACAAAAAAGATTTCTTAACCTTAAATCTTGGAGAAGCTGGAGATTCAAATAGAAAACTCACTCTGCCATCTTAAGTGTGGGAGTGAGGAAAGCCAAACTCTCACCAGGAGCACTGGACAGTGAATATGATGAATGTGTGTGATAAAAGTTCTTAATTTAAAATGAATAGTTCCTACTACTGCTCACTGTAAGATGTGTGGCTCAATGGACACGTCCTACACTTCTGTAAAATCCTACACCTCTGTAAAGTCCTTCACTTCTGACAAGTCCTACACTTCTGACAAGTCCTACACCTCTGTAAAGTCCTACACCTCTGACAAGTCCTACACCTCTGTAAAGTCCTACACCTCTGTAAAGTCCTACACCTCTGACAAATCCTACACCTCTGTAAAGTCCTACACTGCTGTGAAGTCCTACACTTCTGTAAAGTCCTACACCTCTGTAAAGTCCTACACTGCTGTAAAGTCCTACACTGCTGTAAAGTCCTACACTGCTGTTAAGTCCTACACTGCTGTAAAGTTCTACACTGCTGTAAAGTTCTACACTTCTGTAAAGTCCTACACTTCTGTAAATTCCTACACTTCTGTAAAGTCCTACACTTCTGTAAAGTTCCACACTTCTGACAGGTCCTAAACTTCTGACAGGTCCTAAACTTCTGACAGGTCCTAAACTTCTGTCAAGTTTTACACTTTTGTAAATTCCTACACTTCTGTAAAGTCCTACACCTCTGTAAAGTCCTATACTTTTGTAAAGTCCTATACTTTTGTAAAGTCCTATACTTTTGTAAAGTCCTATACTTTTGTTAAGTCCTACACATCTGTAAAGTTCTACACTTCTGTAAAGTCCTATACTTCTGTAAAGTCCTATATTTCTGTAAAGTCCTACACCTCTGTAAAGTCCTACACTTCTGACAGGTCCTACATTTCTGTCAAGTTTTACACTTCTGTAAATTCCTTCATTTCTGTAAAGTCCTACACCTCTGTAAAGTCCTACCCTTCTGTAAAGTCCTAAACTTCTGTAAAGTCCTATATTTCTGTATTTCAGTGTTAATCACCTCCATGATTATATTTTATTCTCTCTCGCTATCGGGTGTCGAGACTTGGTTCCACCTGAGGGTTCCTCCCCCAACTTTAGAGAATATTCCTTCTAAAAGCTTAGACATTGTAAGGTTGCTTTTTACAAACAGATTTTTTTATTTAGGTGAAGCAGAATTGGATACATAATTCTGCTTCATTACATGCTATGTATATGAGTAATAAAAATAAATAACATATGATACATTTAAAAAATAATAAGATACAAGTATGGTAAAAATGTCATCCTGTTATCATATATATATAACATCCTTTTCAAAAAAAGGCCATGTGAGGTTAATATTATATTCAGGTTTTGAGATTTTAAAATGCTTCAGGCATTTACACACTGCGAGTAACCAGAGTGCAAATAATATTCCAGGAGTGTAAAGTCCTGTTTCCTATGAAAGAGCGATTTTAACAATAAGAGATGTGTAAACCTGCAGCCGAGCTGTAAACAATAGAAACGCGTTCAGTCGTCAGCGGTTTCCAAGAAAGACAGGAAAAGAGAGACCCTTGGTGAGCAAATCAGAATGTGGAAGGATCTGTTGTGTAATAGGAAACACTGTAAACCTCCTACTCCAGCATGTTCAGAGAGAAATGCCTGAATCCTGAAGTGACTCCCGAGGAATGGGGATGATGTCATCCTCAGCCTTTTGTTGCGAGCCCACCGCGTGAAGCCCTTCCTGTCTGAGCGCCTGAATAGCGGCTCCTTTCAATCACGGCTGCACAAAGGGTCCGAGGCTGGCAGCCGCGCTCTGAGCAGCCTGCTAATTAACTTTTATAGAAGATTCTCCATCACCACAAAGGGCTGCTGGAGGTAACGTCGGTGCCAGCAAGCCTGACGGACCCTCAGAGTCGGCGTGGCGAGTGTGTGTGAGCGGTTTATTTGGTAAAAACCAATCTAATTGCAGGACTGGAGGATTAAGGCTGTCTTGCTCTAAACTGTTTAATGGTGCAGCTTTCTTAGGGTACTTTTCACCGAGTCACTGCAAATTCCCATTTAGTTGGTCATGCTTTGCAGTCTCATAGTTTTGTGAATCATCAGAAGCCAGGAGAGCCGGATTTTGAAAGAGAAAATATCAATTTTAATGGTTTTATAGCTTTTTTTTAATAAAGAGAAAGAGCAGCGCCAGTATTTTCATTCACTGTTTGCCTCTTACTAAGGTTTTGTTTTGTTTGTGGTCTGGACAGTAAACACAGGCTACTTAACAGAAAAGGGTTATTTGATTGAGGATAGTGCTGGCCACGCTTCCTACACAGTGGTTCCTCTCAACAGACCCTCCCCAAATCAACCACAGTTTTGAGCTCCTAGTAAATGAATGGTGGAGCCAAAAACCCGGCCGTGATTCAGACGTGCTCTCTCTCTCTTCTTGCTGGCAGTCAGTAGAACAGAAGGGCTGCACAGTGTGTTGTTTGCTCATCATTGTCATGATTTTGGCCTTTGCAGTACTGACATAATGAGTAAATCACAGATATCACCCCAAGTCCTTACAGGCGACACCCTGGGCAGAGAACTTCACTCATACAAGGACAAACGTCTCCCTGGTCCAGTCTGTCTGTCTGACCTTCTCTCGCTCGTCTGGTACACAACTGTGTAATTTAATTTCAGCAGTGGTCAGAACAGGGACCCTGTAGAGAGGACAGAACTGGCATTCCATTTATCACATGTGATCTCTCTCTCTCTCTCACTCTCTCTCTCTCACTGTCTCTCTCTCTCACTCTCTCTCCCTTTCTGTCTCTCTGTTTCATTCTCTCTCTCTCATTCTCTCTCTCTCTGTCTATGTTTCATTCTCTCTCACTCTCTCTCTCTCTCTCTCTGTCTCTGTTTCATTCTCTCTCACTCTCTCG
>JBBMFX010000128.1:3448588-3466275 GCA_037832545.1 Rhabdalestes septentrionalis
ATAGATAGATAGATAGATAGATAGATAGATAGATAGATAGATAGATAGATAGATAGATAGATAGATAGATGGATGGACAGATAGATAGATGGACAGATAGATGGACAGATAGATGGATGGATAGATGGATAGATAGATAGATTGATTGATAGATAGATGGACAGATAGATGGACAGATAGATAGATGGATGGACAGATAGATAGATGGATAGACAGATAGATAGATGATGGACAGATAGATAGATGAATGGACAGATAGATAGATAGATAGATAGATAGATAGATAGATAGATAGATGGATGAACAGATAGATGGACAGATAGATAGATAGATAGATAGATGGACAGATAGATAGATGGACAGATAGGTAGATGGATAGATGGATGGATGGATGGATGGATGGATGAGTTTTCTGTTTTGGAGTTTGCAAACTCCTATTTCCTCCCACAGTCCAAACACTCCCTAAGTGACTATCAAGTGGACACGAGATGCAAAATTGTCCCTAAGTGTGAGTGTGTTTGTGTTTCTGGCCTGTGATGGACTGATGATCTGTCCTGTGTGTTTCTCTGAGCACTGGGATGGGCTCCAGCACCCCTGGCCCCCTGGTCAAAATAACGAACGACTGAATAAAACCAGATAGAAATTCAAGTCTGGGGTGGGGTGGGCTTTATTCTTAACAGTGAGGGATGCAAGCCTGAACTCACCAAGTTTAGGTTTGGCTGCATTTTACATTATATTTTACAAACAATAAACTAATAAACACAACTAAAGCTATAAGGGTCTCTTTCACATGAGGTTTTTCATATAAAGTCCCACTGGTGTCAGAAATGGAGGCAGAAGTTTTTCCCAGAGTCCGCCCTCATCGTCTCTGCTGTGGCGAGAAGAGCCTGCAGAAACAAGTCTGCCTTGTTGCTGATGAAAAGTGAGAGTCCTATCTGTTGGAGAAATCTGAGACCTCAACGTGCCGAGAATTTTCTTTTTTACTGAAAAAGAATGCCTGTCCAGCGTGGGATTAGTATTTCACAGTTTGTGTCACTCTGATTTTCTTTGGAGTGTGTAATTGGCTCTTGCAGCCGAACTAAACTCATATCTGTCAGAAAACTGGCGTTCGTGAGCACACAGCCATTCATTTTAGAACAGGCCTTTACTTGCTCAGTGTTGATGGTGTGTGTGTGTGTTTTTTTTCCATGCAGGAGTTTGGGGGTGCACTGCTCTAAAGTTCGCTCTCTCACTCTGGACTCGTGGGAACCTGAGCTACTGAAGGTGTGTTTTCTCTGTAATCGTGCTGTAAACTGAGACGGTTTAGATGTCTCTCACAACCAGACAACAGCAAGAAACTAGAGTTGTATGGAAGCTGGACTCCTTTTACTTCACAGGATTAAATGATAACAAAAATAACTTATAGAGTGAAATATGTTGAAGAATATGTATATATTTATAGATGTATCGCTGAGAGTGAATAGTTGGTCTGGACTGATGAATTCTTCCACATCATGTGAATGTTTGGGTGTGTGTTGCTCACCCGGGTAACAGAGATTACAGAAGAATGCACTATGGGAAGAAGGCAAGACTACAGAGAGAGTGTGATGCTCTGAACAATGTTCTGCTGGGAAACCTCGGGTCCTGCACTCATGTGGATAGTTCCTTGACCCGTTCCAGCTACTTAAACATTGTTACAGACTCAGTACACCCATTCAGGGCAACATTATTCCCTAATAACAGGAACATCTTTCAGCAGGACAATGCAATCTTCCAAAAATAATCCAGGAATAGATCTGGATGTAATCGAACATCTGTGAGATTTGCTGGACAAACTAGAGTCATTTAGGCATGACCTCGTAACTTTAAGGACCTTCTGCTTAAAAATCTTGGTAGCAGATACAGCAGAACACATTCAGAGGCCATGTGGGGTCCATGTGATCTTAATGAGGGTTTTATCCAGTGTTAGGCTGGGACAGGGGGTTACAACAGCCTCGACAGATGAAATTTCCATTTTATGACACTCATTCCCTCTCTGCTTACACTGTTAGCCTCGTACATCCAGTCTATGTTAGCAAACTAGTTTGGTTGCATGCGGTGGAAGAATACGCAGTAATGCAGCTTATGAGTGAGGGGTCTTCCTTTACCTTTTTCTGTGGCTTAGATGTGTTATTATGATTTTACAGCTGTGTTAGTTTTGGTAAGTTATTTAAGCTAGGGTACGTTTCAACTAACACCAAAATTATTGAGGAATAGATTAGATGAAGAGGGACTAGTACTGTACTCGTACTGACACGTCCTTTCTTCCTTTGATTGCAGCTGATGTGTGAGCTGGGAAACAGCGTCATCAACCACATCTATGAGGGCACATGTGAGGAGCAGGGCATGAAGAAGCCAGGACCAAACAGCCCCAGGTGAGCAGTAAAAACAGAATCCGTTTAAGTTTTTCTTGTAGGGAGGTGTGTTGATACGTGTGCAGTGAAGCTTTGCTTGAAAAAGCAACGATCTGCTGTAGGTCCACTCCTGCGCTCTAGTAAATGATGGTTTATTTCATTTCATTTCCTTTCGGTATCAATTACCCAATGTAGGCAGGAGAAGGAGGCCTGGATCAAAGCCAAGTATGTGGAGAAGAAGTTCCTGAAGAAGATGACGACGGGCGTGCCCCTGGTGAACGGGGAGAGGAAGTCCGAGCGCCGTTGGAGTGTCAAAAAGTGCCGGCGCCACAACAGCGCCACCACCGTGCCCAAAAACCGGCGGAAATACAGACAGGAGCCCGGATCAGCCTCCCCCGCAACACTCTCCTCAGGTAACCCGAACTCTGACGCCCAGCAGCTAATGCCCAGAACCCTTATTATAGTCTATACCAGGAAATGTTTTTGTGGTTGTTGTGATTTTTTACCTATTTTAGTAACATTATTCATTGTAAAGTTTTTTCGGATGTTGCATTTCTTTTCTATTCTTTATCAACAGATTTCACTGACAGCTTTTCTTTTGTTTCTATGTCAGAATAATTAAGGAAAAAAAGAACATAACAAAAATTTGATGAAAGTATGAGAATGATAAAAATTCCCAGAAATGAACCTCAGAACAGGGAAGCGTAATGTGGCCTCTGCCTGGAACTGACCCGGGTGTATACTTACAGTAAGGAAATAGATATATAAATAAAATCTGAAAATCTAAAGTCAGGGTAAACATGTATTATCTCTCCTGTCTCTAGTGTAAAAAGAAAATTCAGATCTACCAATTTAGAAAATGAAAATCATTCATTGTGTAATGAAAGATCTAATTATGTAGATAGGTTTAAATCAGTAGATAGTGAAACAATTTTATCCCCTGCCTTCTAAAGATTAAGTTGTAGGAAAAATTCTGTAACTGTGACTGTTTTAACCCTATGGAATCAAATATCTAGTCAAAGAAATTTGCTTAAAAATCTGCCACAAGAGGAGCTATAGTGAGAGTTTGGCCAGAGAGAAATGCGTCAACGTGTAAATTCGGCCCTTTCTGTGATCTCCTGTTTGTCAGAGTGTAAAAGATTGATGAATGGATCATGAAATGTGATTCTGAGGTTAATAGAGAACAGCAGATTAAACACAAATAGCCAGACCTGAGGGGTCTGCTGTGGGTCTGATGAGCTCCTCTTTTCCCCCCAGCCGCCGCTGCCCTGGAGCGGAAGTTCCGGAGAGACTCACTCTTCTGTCCGGACGAGCTGGATTCGCTCTTCTCCTACTTTGATACGGGCTCAGGGCCTCGCAGTAAGTGTTCCACTCCACCCAGCACTCGGAGAATGAACACATCCTTTCACAGCACGCTGTTTTATTAAACGGGGAAACTGAAGAACGTGTGGTGCATTAGTGCGTCCCGCTCTGCCTGCGTGAGAGACGGGAACTCTCTCAGGGGAGCCGGATTACATACAGCGCACTGCAGAATTCTTTACAGACGTTTTTCTCAGCATGGGATAATTAATGTGTCTTTCTGCAGCAAAGTGAACATTAGGAAAATGTTAAAAGAAGTAAAAAGGATCCAGATCTGATTGTAAAAAGTATTTGAAATTGCATGAGCTGGTGAGGAGAACACAGGTTTGGTTTCAGATTTCTCATTGGTGCCTAGCAGTACTTCACAGGGGACACAAGGGACCCTCAGGTTACGACACAAATCCGTTCCTACGATCAGCCACTTGGTTCAGTGTTTTCCTAGTGTTTGGAGTATGTCATGTAGTTTCAGAAACCACATAAGAAAGTCTATTAGAGATTGCTCAACAGCCCTATGCAGTTAAAGGCAAGTGTGTGATGACTCTCTGTTGAGAAGGCGGGGTGTGAGTGGCTGTGAGTGACGAGTCCGTGTCTGGGCGTCTGTTGGTCCCGCAGGTCTGAGCAGTGACAGCGGGTTGGGCGGCAGCACTGACGGCAGCACCGACGTCCTGCTGTTCGGCTCTGTGGTGGACAGCGTGACAGAGGAGGGTGAGTTACACCGCCACAGAGTTACCACACACACCTGCACTGCCCTCTGAGTTCTAAATCTGAATCACCCCACTAAATCATCACTCAGTTTAAATAAGCGCACCTTCTGACATCAGAACGCTTTTTTCAACAAACCCATCATGCGACTGAACCCACCGTCTGTGCACACAGAGTGTGAAGTGTCCGAGGATTCTAGTGGCGAGGCGGAGCTGGAGCCGGAGGCGTCGGATCCAGAAGACTCGCGTGAGCTTCACCCGGGAGCGCTGCTCTATAAGGCCTGTCAGGCCCGGAACCTTCCCGTCATGGCTGAGGCGCTGGCCCACGGCGCGGACCTCAACTCCATCAACGAAGAGGACGAGGGCAAGAGCCCCCTCATCCAGGCTGTGATCGGAGTGAGTGGAGGGTTTATTTAATGCAACAGTTTACCATTACCCTGATGGCGTTACAGAATATGTGTTTTGACTCATTTCCCTACACCTAACAATCAGATTTATGCTATTTCCCACCAATGAATATGTGTTTGGTGTCCAGATGTAGCTTCTGTAGTTTAGAATTGCAGCTGCAAGGCTTACATTGCTAACATTAGAACTTAGATCACCAAAAACTAAATTCCCTCCATTTCACATATTCTATATGCTAAGTATCATTTTCTGCAAGCCTTAAAATAAACTAAACCTCTCCACCATAAACAACCATTTTAGAAATCACCAGTCCTGAGATTCTCAAAGCAGCTGAAAATTTCACCACTTTAACTTCTCTAGACCTGTTAAAACCACATTCGGATTTTCATTTAGGTCACGCAGACTGGCCTTTGTGGTTAAATGGCTAAACTCTGCAGTAACACCTATGTTGACGCTTTATTTTTCTTAGATTTTTTTCTAACCTTTGATAAAGGATATAATAAATGAATGTAAGGTTTATTTACAAGCTGGGTCCTCTGTAATGCAAAAGCTGTTTTTGCCCACTGTAACCAGACTGCTCTCTGTTGTTTGCCCCAACAGGGCTCTTTGATAGCCTGTGAATTCCTGCTGCAAAACGGTGCTGACGTCAACCAAAGAGACCAGAGAGGAAGAGGGCCCCTGCACCACGCCACGTATTTAGGACACACAGGGTGTGTAAAAACACACACAGCCACACACACATACACACACACTCACACACACACAGCTTTCTAGTGTAGTGCAGACAGCTGAGCTTGTGTCTGGCTCTGTGTTTTACAGGCAGGTTTGTTTGTTCCTGAAAAGAGGAGCCACCCAGAATGACGGCGATGACGATGGTCAGGACCCTCTCAGCATCGCAGTGCAGGCCGCTAACGCCGACATCGTCACGCTGTGAGTGTTAAATGGGACGTAGCCGGCTGATCCCTGCATCTACTGTTGTGGGATTTAAGGAAGAATTTAACTTTTTTCAACTTAAGCATCGATGAGACGTAAACAAAATCATTCATTGGAGTTTGATGTGAAATGGCACATTATAGAGAAACACATGACTCTGATCTCTTTACAGCGGTGGTGAATAGAACCCCGGTTCCCAATTTGTACAGCATAAACACAGCGATTGCATTATTGGACAAACCAGTGAAGAATGTCTTCTTAGTATTTGTTGTAATATTGGTGATAGTAAAAATAAAACCTAGCAAGTTTCCTCTGCACACAGTTTCACCTTATTACCCACTGCTGGTACGATTTCCCAATTAATTACTTTACATTACTTTACTCAGGCATCAGGCAATATATTTGCTCCCACTAAACTGTAGAATCTTTCTTTGACACACCTTTTAAAGATATTTGTTGCTTCAGACGTCTGGTTCCTATCGCCAGCATTGTGAACATCAAAGTTTCTCTCTAACGGCCCATTTCACAACAAAACGGATGTTTACATCTCAAACTCTGAATAATGTAAACTGTTTTGTATTTTTGTGTATTATGAGTAATAACTGCATATGGCCTGTAGTCACTAATGGTTTGGCTTTGCATTCAGTATATCAGTGTCACGAACGCTGCAAATATTTTGTTTTCATCCCACAATCTTATGACTCAGAGGTGATTTTATTTATGAAATATTTATAAATATTGTAATTATCTCTTATAGCTACTGACATTTCAGTCGGAATTTGTCTGAATGCACATGGCTGCTCCTTTGATCTTTATTTCTACAAAAGTAGGCCATGCTAACGCTCCTCCTGTGTCTCTGCAGGCTCCGTCTGGCGCGGATGAATGAGGAGATGCGAGAATCCGAGGGTCCGTTTGGTCAGCCAGGTCAATACCCCAGCAGCAGCCCCACAGAACAGCAGTACAAGAAATGCATACAGGAGTTCATCTGCCTCAACATAGCTGAGTGCTAGACTCTCCAGTGTAGCGTACGCTCTCTCCGATCCCGACTCACACACCGTCCCTCAGTACAGGGAGCGAATACACGCAGCAGGCCCGGCGCCGAGGCACAGCAAGTTGCCCCACAGTAACTCACCAATATTGATGTCATTACTGGTTTATTGCAGACTGAGCTGAGGTTCTGAATGTCTTTATGAGCATCCTCTCCTCTCATTCAGTCTACAATAAAGCAGTTTAACAGGTGCTGCCAATTCATCAGTTTAACACAAGTAATGTGTTGCACATTCCAAATACAGCCAAGACCACCTGTGACACTATCACTCATTATAAGGTGCTATGATGCCTATAAGTGAAAGCAGGTTTTAATCAGAGTGGGACTTCTGAGTAAAGCTTTAAAAGATTTTAATAGACACGCAGTCTCCACTAGGTTTACACTGCCTGTAACACTATGGGACCAAGTTTTCATTCCACTGCTCTCCTTTCTGCAGCTTCCTGCTCTGCCTGATGTCAGTACCTCTCTGTAAGGAATACTCCAGCATTTTTTTACCTCTTCTCATTGGTCTGTCTTATTGACGCATTTACAGTCGTATGCAAAAGTTTGAACATCCCCAGTCAAAAAAAGAGTAACTTCTACAGGCAACAAGCATAAATGTGGCATTTTGAGCTAATTTACGTGCAGTGTGTCTATTTATATATAAAAAATAGTAAACGTAAAATATGAACATGCCGTAACTTTTGGACGGGCCAGTTTTTGGTGTTTTCTTCACTTATAAAGAGGCTCTTTCAGAGGTGAGGCGAGATTTTGTTCATGACCATTTGTATAGATGCTGGAAAAAATGGAAAGTAACACCTTTTAATAGCATTGCTCCATCGTTAGAAGAAGTTTATAATGACTGTCAGGGGATACAAACCAGTTGCAAATTACTGTCCATGGTAATCAGAAGATGCTGCATATAGAGATGAGGTTAAAAATGCTGGAATGTTCCATTAACACTTTTGTCTTGGAGTGTATCTCCCAGTGACAGGGTCTCTTCAGTAGCCAGAGTGACCCTGCAGAGACAGTATTACCCCTGAGGCAGCTCTTCTCCAGGGGCCTGCTTTGTGCTCCAGTGTCGTAGCTTTTGTACAGTTTCTAAGCGGTGCAATCAGGGACCGGGCCTTGAGGGACTCTCCTGCGAAATCAAACGCATGAACCTTGGTGGCGTGGGGTCTTAAATAACTGTGATGTATCGAATATTGTAGACACTCAAATATACACTAAAACGTCTTAGTCGAGACCTAGTACGTATTCAAAGGAAAAGGTGGTCGTATAGGCCTAAAAAAAAAAAAAAGGAATCCTTAACTTTTATGCACTTTTCTCATGACTTTTTCATTTGTTCCTTTGCTTGGTTCAGTTGGTTTGGTCACTAGTTCAAGATACGAAAAGCTTTGAACAGGATTTTATTATGAAGTACTGCCTAGAGCGATAGTGCAATGATGATTTGAATACAGATAATCTGTATTTTTTTGTATTGTTTTATTGAAACAGTGAAGATAGTATTTTTTTAACTTGCCATACTTTGTCAGGCTTTGTCAAACTCGCACCCAAAACGATCCGCCAAATGCTTTTCCGGCATTGCTAAGTACCCAAAGGTATCCACAACCCACACTGACAGAGATAAAGAAAGCCAGGTTTCAGTGGAAAACAAAAAACGCTCAACGAAGCGGTGGTTTCTAAAACCGTGTAGGTAGTGTATGTTGATAGTGTACGTACTGTATGTTTCAGCTGCATATTTCTGGTACTAGGACGTAAAATGATTTCTATTTGTTTATTTATATCGTCGATATTGCATGGGGTTGCTGTTGGCCTGGACTTTGGAGGGGGAAAAACAACCCTTTTGCGTTGTGCTCCACTTTAACCTGATTCTGTGTGTATATGACTCTTTTGTTTTGTGGTACAGTTTTACACACACGGGCTCGAGGCCGAAACTCGAACGGTCCTCCGCTGTGTCAGTGGTCTTGCCGTCACGTATTTTCCTCTGACTGCTTATGTAATTTCACTATAAATATATACACAGGACAGATATCTCCACACCATGACATCGCTGGTGCGGAAGCAGGGCAGCTAGCGTCGGAAACAGCCCCAGGCCTTGTGAGCGAGAGTTTAGATGCGGTTACGTAATCACCTTGGGTCTATAAGCAATGCAGCCCTGTCCTGGGCCCTTACATAATTACATCTTGCTTACTGCTACCTTCAGCTTGGGCTGGGTGATGTGAGAGCTGGTATGAATTCATTATCGAAATAAATTACCCACCATAAGGGTCCTACATGGTACAGAAACAAGGATTTTTTTTTAAACGCTTTTTTTTTTTTTGTCAAATTGAGTCTGGTCCAAACCTTCAAAAAGCAAAATATCACGCTACATTTGAGGCGCCCTGCAGAAACCCTTCATGTGGTGAAAGTTCAACTTTTGGGGCTTTTTATCTAAAATAAAATCTCACAAATGTTATTTTTGGACAGTTCACTCCAAAAAAGCCATGGCATTTGTTGAGCATTTCTGAACAAATAAAAACTGAGAAAATCACTTTTAAGAAATGAATGGACGATGTGTTTCTGCAGACCGCTGTTCAAACGATGTACCATGAAACAGTATTGTGGCGTTGTATTTTTGTCATATTGCAAAGCCCTGCTTCAAACTCCAGATAACTGGTGATCAGGAGATGATAAAGTAGCCATAAAACCACTATAATTCCTTCTAATCTATGACAGATTTGGCCTGATAATTAGAAACCACAGATTCTCTTCTCTATGGTTGGGAGAAACATGCTATACAAACTCCCCACCAGATTTGAAACCATTGCTTGGGTTCTCTTAGATAGTGGCAACTTAATGGTTGCTTAGTGTGGCACCTTTGTTTGGGAGGCTTTGGGGAGACAGAAATTTGGCTGCTTGCCACCATTACTCTCCCAGATAAAGGTGATGATGTTGATGGTTGGGATGGAAATTTGGCTGCTTGTTCTACAACCACCCCCCAGGTCAACAAAACTTGACTAGAGTGCCAGAATGGCCAGAGAAAACAAGAAGTGTTTAGAAAATAATATTTCACTGAGTTCTGCTTTGAAATAACACAAGGGAAAGAGTGATGTGTTCATGTGAACAAAAGTAGCGAGACCCACAAGACTGTTACAGACCAGCTTCTGAAGCTGGGGTCTCTGTAGCTGCGCCTGAAGTTGGTCGGTGTGGCCGTTATTGTCTTTCTGTAGCAGTTTTGTACAGTTTTACATCTTCTCTCCTACCCACAAGCTTAGGACTCGGCACACTTTCCAGGTAGAACACAGAGACTGGGAGAAACTGGAGAAAGCCTTGAGAGAATCTCTGAGAAGTGACCAAAAGTCCAAAGCTTCTTTCATGAACGTTGGTCCAAAAACAAGACCTGTATGGCGGGGGAAGGGTGCAGCCTCTTGGTGTAGATAACTATTAACGAAACTAACACTTCCACTGCCTGCTCTCCGCAGAACCGCCGCCACTGTTCCTGTCCTGTTGGGTTCGTGTCTTATTACGACCTTGTAAATTTCGTTGGACTGTTGTATGGAAAGTATTCTCCTGTAACTAAACCACTGCTACCTGTTCTGTTCAGCTCTGCTTCCTCCTGTCTGCTTTTTTCTGTTGTCGTCTTTAACACAGAGATTAAAAAAAAAGAAAGAACAGAAATAAAGAAAAGCTGTGACTCAACTCGGAACTGCTTTCTCTGCTTTGTGCCTTTTCTCACTTTCTTCACCACTTTTCTGCCTAACACTGCCACGTTCACTCACTAACATTAACATCTGTTCAGAGAGACAGCAGATATGACAGCAGGGCCTTTACTGGGGGTCAGAAATAACTCAAAATGTGAATTAAAGCTAGTCTAGTGGTCCTGTTACACTTTCATTTAACGGTTCGATGGCTATAATAGCAATATTAGCAGTGTGTTATAATGAACAATTTATTATAACTCTTATTGTGGTTTGGGACTTGGTACTGCTGATAGTGCAAAAAATCTGCAATATGCAAATGCACCTCTAACCAATCACAGTGCTGTATTTTCGTGCTGAAGATCTGTACAAAACAAATAGAAAGAAAGAAACAAAACAGGTCACATTCACAGAATCACCAAATACAGTGAATACTCTATTTTCAAACTGTAGATTTATATATGTTAAACAAATGATGATTCCCCATGATTTAAAGGGCCCATATCCTTCATTTTTCAGGTTCACTAATGATGGACACTTTCATGTGCCAGAAACAGTCAGAGTGCATTTTTACATTCCATCACAATTTTTTCCCCTAAAAAATAAACAGGCTTGCTTACTATGACTTTGAGGTGTTAAGGCACTGTGTTCCGATTGGCTGCGGTGTTCTGTGCCTCTCTTTATAATGTGAACGAGGGGGGCGAAGGCTTTATAGCCTGAATAGATGTAAAATATAAGCCAATTGCTGCTGCTTATTTTAGGTGTTTGAACTGGGGAAGGTTTTTATATACATTCTCTACTTAAGGAATTAAGACGACATAAGAAAATTCCATTTCTGTCCGATGGGCTGTTTACTTTTTATATAATTTTGGATCCAAGCCAGTGCTGAAAAATAATTATAGCTAGGAGAGCATGACAGATACACATGACAGATGGTTTCAAGGAGCTGTAATATTGGCTATAATATTATATATTTATATTTTATATATTAAATGCTTTATGCTTTACTGTGATTTATGTTTTATCAAATGTTTATATATTGTACCTCTAGTTCTTGCCCCAGGAAGGACATTATTCTTAGTAAACAATAGCTTTCAAATGCAATCATTTTTCAACAATGACTTGAAACCGTCTGGTTGCCAAGTATTGGCCCACCAATGCTTCCGTCAGGTCCAGAAACCACACAGCACTACCACAGCAACACTTAGGGTATCTCGTGTTTCAGCTCTAAATCTACGTCTGTAAACTGTAGCAATTCCAGCAGTGGAAGCACCATCAGCTCGTGTACATAAGCCTTACTGTCAGACTTTAAAATAGTTTTGTTGTTTGGTGCTCAGAGTTATTGCACTGGCCTGGCTGAGCCGGTCTCCGCTGACTGGTTATCCTGAGAAAAGCACACAGGCCGGCGGAGAGTTCAGCTTCATTATGTCCTCCCAGGGCAACCAGAATGTGAAACAGGAAGATTCAGTGAGCAGGGATGTCATGCTTGTTAGTGCTGGGCATTCAGTTACAGAGCCGTTTCAAAGCATGATCTCACACTTGAAGGCAGAAGCCAATAATGTGCTTTAACACTTTTATTGCCCCAATTATACATTTATGAAATTAATTACATTACATTGCAATTATAGTGTTTCAAGTTTAGAATTACTTGTCAATAATCAAACATTTCACCAAATGTTGTGAAGTTTCTTGTCCGCTTCAGCCTCTAAAGTGAACTCGGATCAATTAGTCAGCTTTTTTGCTTAAATGTGAACACAGTAAAGGAACTCAGACCCCTTTGAAATGAATCAAACTGAGACTACATCAGGAGGTGGTCTCTATCAGGTCTGCTTTAAGTCTGCGCGTTATGAACACTTTTAATTGAGCTGTAATATACATACAGTTATGCCGTGGTAGAAGGGCATCAGAAGCATTTTTAGATGAGGGGGACACAAGGGGCGGAGTTTGTGTGTGAGGGGGCGGGGTTTGGGTGGCGGCAGAGTCGCTGCTTGTGTGCAAATCTTGTCCTTTTACGGGGTGGGGGTGTTTGGAAACCCTCTTAAATCTTTCGTAAAAGAATCCACTCTACTTAAGTGATAGAGGAACACACACCATTGGGAATCAGCTCGGGTTTTTCTCCAACTCACCACATGCAGGTGAAGGGACACATCAATGCACAGACAGGCTGCTGGGATTTCCAGTGGTGTGTGTCCTTCTGTCGGTTTAGTGGAGTGGATTCTTTCACCACAGATTCAAGATTCAACAGCACTTGCGAACTAATTATTTATGTTAAATGTGGGGGGGGTCCAAAGAATAATTATGAAATGTAAAGGGGACACGTCCCCCTCTGTTTGAATGGCGCCCATGCGTGGTACAACTACATTACCATTCCAGTTATACTTCAGACAAGCGACAATCAGAAGACAGACTACAAAGAAATAAAATGATAAATGCAAGCGAATAAATGAGAATAAAAACCTAAATAAATAAATAAAGGAGACCTAGAGTTTCTTGCCAGGACCAACTTTCTCTACCAAGATGTTCAGCCTCAAAGCATTCTTGCGATGTAGAAAATCATTCCCGTGAACAGAAAGAGAACTGAGGCCCAATCTGACTGGAAGTGGAGCAGGAAGAGAACCGAGTCCACGTTCAAATGAACTCACACAGTGAACCACTTCCAGAGGACTGAGCTCAGTTCCTTTAAAGAGGACAATATTTATATTTACATTTACGGCATTTAGCTGACACTCTTATCCAGAGCGACGTACATCAGTGCTCAAGTAGTCCACATCTGTATCTTAGGCCTGTAATGCTAAACTTAACTCAATCATCCACAATTCAACCAAGATACTTCATGCTCAGTACACCTAAACAACACCTGCCAAAGAAAGTCAATAGTAGTAGTAAAGTAACATAATTGGCCACCGTCAAAATTCAGCAGCCAGTACAAACCTGTGAAGTCTCAGTGGCTCATTCATATTGCCATTCAGATGCTATTTACTCCATTCTAAACTAATCAGCTATTAGATATCACTACGCAACATTCATCGAACTAAAATATAATTTTTTCACCTTAAAATAATTCAGGTCATTCAGGTCAATCATTCAGGATCTGAGCACTCAGGCCGGTTTGTACAATCTGCTTGGACCCGCTGATCGCTATCTATTCTCTCAGTTACTGTGATCGTCATATTACACCTTATACACTATAGATGCAAATATTTAAAAACTAAACTGCCAAAGGCTTTCGAAGATGTACAAAAAAACTGTCCCACAGGTTTAACTGAATGGGACCAGAGGTCACGATTTCGACAACACAAACATGTCCATTTTAATTTACTATCCAAAAGCATAACATTTGGTATTGTATTTATGTTGCAGATAACAGGGTAATAGTGGTAAACAAATTTTTATTGGGTCCTTTTGTGCTCTAAATGATCAATAAACATCTTGGACCATCATAGTGTCTCAGTCATGTGATAGCATATTCATAATTATTTGGTGGAGTTGCATCCTTGAATAATTTTAGAGCCATTTAACTTTTCAGACTCCTCGAATGTCCCTGTAAGGTTTACTTAACTATCAGTGGGTTTCTGTGGAGCTGCATGTTAAACCTGTGGTTGTGTTCCCTTCTGGTCCAGGCGACACCACTTACCTGGACATCTTCCGTGAGTTTTCCCACATGGCATCCCACAATCCCGAGAAGCTGAAGCGGAGAAGCATTCACTTCCGCCACTCCTTCAGGTAGGGCTGGGCAATTAATCGAAAAGTAATCGAAATCGACAAACAGAACCTATAATCGACCAAAAATTTCCGGGGCAATTATTTAAATTACTTTCCCTTTAAAAACACGACCGCTTGTGGAGTCACTATTTTTAATAAGGAAAACATTGAAAATAATTTATTTTGTTTCCAATACTGCAATTTATTTATTTATTTTTTATATAAGAACAATGTGTCTGTTGGTTTTAGGTAATGTGTGCTTTAATTTCAGTTATTCAACATTGATGTTCAATAAGTAATCCTAGATAGTATATAGTGCGTTTCCTTCAATTATTTTAAAATCAAGTAATGCACCCTTCATTCGAAAATATGTGATATGTCAGCATCTTGATTGTACAAAACTTGTCAGTGAACTAAGAAGGAAAAAAAAAAATCGGAATCGTTCATTAATCGTAATCGAGTTAAAATGTTCAATTAATCGAGATTTTAATTTTAGGACAAATCGCACAGCCCTACCTTCAGCTACTGTCATTTGGGGTGCGGGAATCATCCCATGAGACGATATTATTGCAGTATTTGAGCCATGGTTGCAGTTCTGTTTGCAACATTTGAGTGAATGTTACTTATCAGAATATGAAAAGTTTTACTTGCATCATTTTATGCCATTACCTTCAACTGTGGCTTGATTTCTTGTATTTAATGAAGATCTCATTTAGTGAAGCAAAACTGAACACTGAAGTAGACGAGTCAACATTCGAAAAAACAAATTTGTACAGCATTTAAATGTTTGGTAGCTTTTTTTAGCAAAGTAGTCAAAAACAGGAACAGATTTTCGCTCCTACATATTTACCAAATTCTGGGTATGTAATTATACATTTCCATCTGATGTTTTTATCCAAAAATATATATGGCTGACAGCCTGTCATTTAATGGTGATTTCTGTCTCTGTGGATTTCTGAAAAAGGTTTCTCCTTTAATTGTTCATTTGGATTTATGAAGGTAAACCTGTGGTTAAATCAGTTCCACCAAAAATGTACCATCTGTTCACATGGGTGGTCTGAAATCCCCAGAATGATGGCTCAGTATGATTTATAACAATTTATATTTACGAGCCCATATTCTGTATTCATTTTATTTCTTAACTCGAGGTCTACTTATTATGTGATTTTAAAAACATTTTCCACCCTCTGTTTATCGCTGTTATTGTTACTGTGCCTTTAAGGTGGAGATAAATGACCTCTGTTCTGATTGGCTACTCTGTTTTGTGCTAAAACACTCTTATAACTTTATTGTGGAGGGGGCTAAGCTGCAGTAGGCTGAATAGAAGGATATTTGTACATTTTTAGGTTTTTGTGACATCAAAACACTGCTTTGGTTACTATGTATTATCAATGATGAAGATTGATGCATGTAACAAACTGTGTTCTGATTGGCTGCCCTGTACTGTGCCTGCTTCAGAAACACTCTTAATGACCTCAGTGGTGCTAAAAAATTACAACCTGAGTATATATATATGTGTTGGGTTTTGTGACCTCACAACAACAGTAGAGACAAAGCGGCCTGTTTTTTGCAGCTTAGTTTATTTGTGTGATCTGGGGAGTGACTGGCACATTTTAAAATGTAAACAATGATTAAATATTGTGTAAAAGGCAAAAAACACCTGAGGAAGAAAACTGTTTTTCCATGATGTTAGGCTTTAATATTTTTCTAATTTTGGATCGGAGCCAGTGCCAGAAAAGGACTGTAGTTAATGTTTAATTCACATGAATGAAAAATTTTATTTTTGCTTGATTTTTTCTCGTCAACACTATTTTAAGATATTGCAGTATCACAGCTCTGGATCAAAAAGAGACCACTGCATTAATGTTCAGTTTCTCAGGTTTTATCTTTTATAGGTGAAATCAAAAGAATTGAACTCAGCAGCTTTGCAATGCTGACGAGTATTTCTCCTCATTTCCAATTAGAAATATTGTTCTTTTAAGCATCATTGTAAAGTAAATGGCAAAACATCAAAGTAAGAGAAATGATGCAGCATTTACAGAACTTGAACAATTCAAAGAAAACAAATCTCTTGTTCACTAATAAACAAAATGGCAATAATTAGATTTGAGAAACTTCTAGTAGTGTTTTACCATCCAACTGGTCTCACTGTGAGAGGAGAATGTAGATTACAGCAGTTTTTTATACTTTTCCTCATTAAATAAAATTCAGGTGATCACTAATCAATCCCTCATAAAGCAGAATGAGGCGCTTGTGTAGGAATTTGACAGACACTGGCATGGAATGGTTGTCACACTCATTTATTCCCACAGGAACCACTGATGCTTTATATTACTGTTCCTGTCTTTTCCTGCAGAGTTTGACAGACAGACTCCTGGAGGCTGATGAGAATCACCGTTTTGTTGTTTTGCAAACCAGTGAGGACCAAATATTTACAGTCGTTTGGCCTGTGAACACTCACAGTCACCTACAGACGGCCCAGCCACTCGAGATTCCGGAGCTCTGTAGAGTGGTGGGACGTTTCCAGAGAAGATGCTGGAGAACACATCGATGCCTGTGATGAAGAGGAACCTACATGAACTGTGCTTCCGTTCTGAATGTTTCAATGGTTTGAAGGAATGTTTGTACAGATTTAATGGCTTTATGGGGATCAGCTGGACTCATCCTCCATTCTTCTTTCTATTTTGCTGATATCACGATGAATATTGTTCCTTTTTTGCATTTATTTTTTTTAGAATGTAGCCACTTCAGGAGTTTATGACTGCTTGTCTGTAAAATTCTTTGGATACAGCATCTTATCTTTTACAGTTATCGTTATCGTCTTCTCTTACGGATCATGATGTGTTTTATTAGGGAGAAAGCTGAGTGGATCCCAGTGTATCAGTATTTGACTGCAGATGTTTCGTGTTAACCCCCTTGAGGCATTTCCCTTTACAGATGGAATGTTGAATGAAGACTATGCTGGTGTAGTCGCGCGTTTGCTTTATGGTTATGCTGTACTCAGTTATCATGAAGCGCTGCAAACACAAATGCAATTATTGTACATGTACAGTAATTTTTAGATGCAAAATGCTAATATATCATGAAATGGTGGTATTTTGTAACAAAAAAGTTGGAATAAAATGAAGAGTGCCTCTCACTTTTGTCATTTTGAAGGACAATTCCACATTCATTGATTTTCTGATTCCCTCATCCTGGAGTGGGCAGGTAACTATTAGAAAGCACCCGTGAACATCTGTGCGTCTTTTGAGTTTATGTATGTAATATTGATGATAGGAAAATACATTTTCTTTTCTCTGGGACCAGTTTCGCCTTACAGCACCCTACATTCACAAATACAAAATAAATTCATTCAAAAAGGCCATGTTCAAGTCAAGTCAAATCAAGTAGTGCTTTATTGTCATCCCAGCCATATACATTAAGTACACAGTGAGACAAAGTATTGTCCTCTTGGACCATAGGTGCAACATACAACAGCAGCACACTCAGAATGAATTAAACTATATAT
>JBBMFX010000128.1:3466375-3483968 GCA_037832545.1 Rhabdalestes septentrionalis
TATATATACACACACTACCAGTCAAAGGTTTGGACACACTCAATCAATGATTTGCTTTGTTTTTATTATTGGCTACTTTGTAGATTAATATTAAAAACATGAAAACATCACCTGTTGCTCTGATTACAGGTTTGAAAACTCTTGGCTTTTTTATCAGACTCATGAGGAATTACCCTGGAATGGTATTTAATTAACAGGTGTTCTTCATCAAGAGTTCATAAGTGGAATTTCTTGCCTTCTCAATGTGTTTGGGGTCACCATTTGTGATGGTAAGGTTGGTACCCAGTTAGTGATCAGATTCCACTATGGTTCTGCTGCACGTTATGGCAAGAATCTATAATTATAGCCACAATAAAACAAATATAGTACAGTAGAGTTAGAATGCAATACACTAATGTCTATGAAGAGAACAGTAGAAAAACAGTGCGGATGTACTTAAGACAATACCTTCAATGTAAAGGCCAAACTATCATACAACATCAATATTTCACAACACTGAGAGCCATTAAATTTTTTCTGACATCTGGTTCCATTCACCAAGGACAGTTATTTAAATTACTTCAAAAAATATATATTATGGTGTCTCTTTCTACCAGTAACCTAGATTTAAAGAGATTCAAATATTCAAAGCGTTTATTGTCATGTGTACAAAAGAATTTGCATTTCTCGGTGCAATTAAATGCTTTTTTTGCTGTCCACAAACAAATGCCGAGATAAAAGTATATAAGTAAAAGTAAGATAAAATGAAAGATTAAAGACTAAAATTAAAATTTATAAATATTAAAAAGAACGATTTTAGGAAAAATAAATAAAATAAGGATAAGTTGACCGGTATTGACATCTTTTGACCTGTATTGTAATCGTCTTTTGTGGTTAAGTCAAATGTAATACACAAACAGAAGAATTAATTTTCCCATTAAGTCCAGTTAAACAGTCTTCTCATTATTTCCTTAAGGCTCGCTCATACAGTTTTAGTGCTGCACATGATGATCTCATGATGCACCTAAGTGATTCACAAAATTGTCCCTTGCAATCATGGGCCTCCTTTGACCATTCCAAACATAATTTACATTTACGGCCTTTAGTAGATGCTTTTCTCCAAAGCGACTTAAATTCCCTAACTACAGGGTCAGTCTCCCTGGAGCAACTTGGTGTTAGGGGTCTTCCTCATCTTTTTATTTCTAATAAAATCAGGTGGTCAAAGGAAAAATGAAATACAAAAAAAACTGCTGGTAATTCAGTTGCTGTATTATCAAGTTAACACTGCATGACTTTTATTGTGAAGAGGGGCAGATTGTGAACACGGTGCAGAACTTTTATTTTCGTTCAATAACATCGTTTCCTTGTTGTGTCAGGGCCATATTGGAATGGGGCAGAGATGACAGTTAGGCTTTTGCTGGAAGCTACATTTATGTTGCCTTTGTAAGGTTTTATCTTCGCTGTTATCAGCCAGAGGTGAAGCTGCACTTCGGTATCATACGGTTTGGCCCCGGTTCGTTTCTGTATTGGGTGTTAAAGAGGTAAGAGGCGGCTGTAGCGCGTGTTGGGTGGCTCTTCCTAATGTTAGCCTTTAGCTAGACTCGCTCCGTTTTGACACTTTGTTTTTTGCCTCGTCGGGGCTGTTTATGTTGTTATTTCGGTCTGTTTCATGTTTAGTCGATATGTCGTATATTTATTTTCACTTTGTGTTTTCCATTTTAGCCCGAGAGCCGCTTTATGCCTCAACAGTTCAGTTAAACGGCACGGCTGAAGTTGTCTTCTGTCCCGATATTCCGTTCCACCTTAAACGATGCGATTGCGACACTGCGTGGCCAAAAGTATTGGGACACATTTAATTTTTTATCAAGGTGGCCGCTAATTTCCAGTCAATGGTCATTCTGTTGTACTTTTCAGCATACCACGACATTTTTGACAACGCCATGCTTCCAACTTTGTTCTAGCATTATTTTAAAAATCATGTTTGGGTGAATTCGATGTTGTAGAGATTCACTAGCCCAGAGACCTGGCCTCAACCCCATACAGGGGGATGAACTGGAACGGAGATTGTGAGCCAGACCTTCTCGTCCAAGATCAGTGCCTGACCTCATAAATTCTCTACGGCACAACTTTCCTGAGAAAATCCAAAACTCTGTGGAAAGCCTTCCAAGAAGAGTTGATGCTGTTGTATCTGCGAGAGGGGACCGACTCCATATTAAAGTTTGTGTTGGTGGAACGGTCGTGCGTCCCAGTAGTTTTGGACATGTAGTGTGTGTTGCTGCTGTGCCTATTAAGGTGGAACGGGCAGTTTAACTAATCGGCTAACCTGAGCTTCGTTTAATAACAATCCCTTTAAGCTTTGAGACTTCACTAACCAGCCTTACTATGGCGAGGGATTTTGTAACCTTGGAAAGAGGTGTGTTCGTCTCACTCAAATCGGTCTGCAGTTTTCGTTTTCTTTTTTCTCTTTCAGGTCGCGTTCTTCAATTGGGTCTTCTTAGTTTACAGTATGGGGTTTAATAAGTGAAAGGAACTAGTTCCTTTTAGTACTAAAATTACTAGTAGCTACAGAAGTCTTGAGACACCCCTCGTCTCTTCATACTGTGCTTTGAATGAAGTTGCTAATGCCAAAATTGATTCTGCCAGTCAGACTGTTTTATCTCTGTCATACTGAGTAGATTAAATGAAAGAAACAGGAACAAATGTTTTACTGTGGCAGGCTTTAAAGTGCCTTCAGATAAACAGAGCCTAGATAAAGGAGTTCCAACAACTCTGCAATCAGCACCACCGGTATACTGATCACCGTCTGAACATCTGGAATCATCTGCACCTGCTTTTTCACTGGTTCGGGCTTTAAGTTAGAAGGTCTTTTTTCTGCTTGAATAATTCATACGTAGGTCACTGTGTGGTTTTGCAAACAAAAAACATTCCTCTGAAAATGGTCAGGTTCAGGGACTGGACTGAATATGAGTGAAATTTGAAAGCCCCTTAGGAAGCCAGAGAACCGTTCCTCAAGATTACATAAAAAATACAAGAAAGTCTAGATGTTTGGAAGTAATATATGAAGACATGTGACTAACTAAATGAACCAAGTATCTTATTAGTTCCTGTTTTCTGGTCAGGACTTCAGCATGACTGTCACGTCTGGTGTTCATAGCCGATGAGTGATCAACCCATCCATATTTGATTATTAACTACTTCTGGTGCATTTTCAGATGAGCAGCAACATAAACAAGAGGGCACCAACAACAGCAACACAAAGATTGAAGCAGGACTATCTGCGCATAAAGAAAGATCCAGTCCCATACATATGTGCAGAACCTCTCCCCTCAAATATTTTAGAGTGGTAAAGCAATTTTTCTATTCAGTATTTTGTTCCCTGTTTGGGGAACTACATTTGGTGAAGTTGCATTTCTTAGGAAATCACAGTCTGGCCCGTTCAATATCAATGCTTTCTTTTCAGGCACTACCTTGTCCGTGGTCCTGAGAAAACTCCTTATGAAGGTATTGTTTGTTTGGGTTTTTTCTGGGTTTTTTGGGAGTGGTGATTCCCCGTTGCAGTACAATTCTTGTTTCAGGACACATTGATCAGTACACTACAATCAGTTATGTTCATTGTGCTATTACTGTCTACGTCCTGACTGTCTACTTCCTATCTGTCTACAGGGGGTTATTACCATGGCAAGCTCATATTCCCCAGAGAATTTCCATTCAAACCACCAAGCATATACATGATAACACCCAATGGGAGATTTAAGTGTAATACAAGGTAAGAAGAAACACATAAGCAACATGTACAATGTAGTTTGGGATTTCTATGACTGCCAGACATGTTACAGCACTACAGATTTTTTGCTGTCATTTGCACTCATAAACCTTTTGGACAGGTCACACTGTGTAGTAGTATTGATTTCCAGGAAATGAGGCAATCTGGTGATTTATTATAAATGTAAATATGCTTGTTAAAATGGTAATTTTTCTTTTTTTTCAGATTATGTCTCTCTATCACTGATTTTCACCCTGATACCTGGAACCCAGCATGGTCAGTGTCCACCATCCTCACTGGTCTGTTGAGCTTTATGGTAGAAAAAGGCCCCACCCTCGGCAGCATTGAGACCTCCGATTTTACAGTATGTATAAAGCTGTTTTACTTATTACTGCATCATTTGTGTTGTTGATTATGAAGTTTGCAGTAAAGTATTTTAGAATATAAGAAATACTAGCATGTTTGTTTTTGATTTATTTATTTTATTAACTACGCCTTCCACAGAAAAGACAGCTTGCTTCACAGAGTCTAGCTTTCAACATTAAAGACAAAGTGTTCTGTGAGCTGTTTCCAGATGTAGTTGATGTAAGTATTATGCAAACACAGACCCAGTGTTTTACACATGTTATTATTGTGACACAGCTGATTAGTTCATTCACAAGCTTTTAAAAGAATATTTAAAATCTAACGTTCCCAAATGAGTCCAAATTGATTTGGTTTCGTCTGTGATTTTAAAATGGAACCTCCTCGCGATGGACAAAAGTACCAATACTGCCGCCGTCTTGAAGCTTAGATAGACCCTTTTCACACTTTCAGTTTGACACAATGGAAGTAGCCATAGTAGAACATTTTGCCTTGACTTAAGAGTTTAATTTGTTCCATGACGGAGCACGTTTGAAATGAATTGAAATGCCAATTTTCTGTTCCGGACCTCCAAAACACTGCATTTGCCTTGGAGATAAGATGATTTGGCTGCTATAATTCCAGCTGAAGTTTTGAGGTTCATATCCACGCCCGTTGCCTCACCGCACTTGACAAATGAGTGAAAGCCGGCCAGTCCTCTTTTTAAAATACTCGAACCTGCCCCGACTGGCTTTACGGCTAGCCTGATGCCTCAAGTGCCTGGATCTGCTGCAGCAATCCGGCGTAAACACCTCGAGTCTACACACATATTGTATCCTCCATTATGAGCTGCTCCTCCATCAACCACATCATCAGCAGCTTCTCGATATTTTAACGGATAGATGTCCACTGTTTAGAAAATATTTTATCAATCTTGCCTGGTATTCTAGCCTTTATCGCCTCTAAGGTGTAGACTGTAGAAGTGCTACACTCGTACACGCACACCTTGGTCATATTTTTCTAATTTTTTTCTTTAATTGAATGCACATCATCTGCATTGTCCTTCGCAATCGTTTTCTTTGGACACATTGATGGATAAATTAATTTTTGCAAAATAATTGCAAGCACAAATGCTTGTAACACAAATTTTAACTCACAACTCACAACAAAATATCGGTTGGATCATGTCTCAGAGTTGGCTCGTGTCTCGAAAAAATCGTAAGTTGTGACTCTAGGTACCACTGTTTAGTTATTGAACAGGTGGAAAGTAAAGTTCAACAGTATGTCATGGCCTTTTGTCAGTATTGTTCTATTTAAATTAACATTTTTGTTTCTGATATTAATATTGTTTTCTTTAAGATAACAGACATGACCGTTTGAGTTCTCTACATCCTATTTAGCAAGTTCCTGCCTGCTGACATTTTTTTGCTACTATTATGGCTCTCTTTTAATCTATTTCAACGTACAGATGTCAGAAAACTAAATATCCCACCTCAAGTTTGAAGCAAGTGCACGATGCAGTTTGTGTAATGTTCTCCAAGTTTACATTACTTTCCAGCTCTGTGGCACTTTTCCAGCAGTATACAGGAACCTTATGCTGTACATAAACTGTACTGCAATGCAACGGAATTTGCAGCCCGCTTTGATCTTCCAGTGTAACTCAACCCGGTAACAGATATTCTAACAAATCAGCAGCGCAATTCTCTCCCCACAGTTTATGGCTGGTCAGAACTGTTTTTTTTTTTAATGTGGTATTTCATTTGTAGCCTTGAGGTTTTTTTTTTTTATATTAGTGAAGTCCTGGTACACTGGTACACCTTCACATTTCTCACAGTGGTAGAAAAACCTGGAAAACTCACACTGACATTTATCTTCAGCACAGACAGCGAGGCTTGTGTTTCATCGGCTTCCCAGTTAGTTGGGGGTTTTTTTGTCTGTTTTGGGAGATCTATTTTGGTTTGTTTTTTTTGTGCAGACAGTTAAAAAAAAAAAAAAAGCAGGCCTCATTCTTGGGATGAAAACATTTCCAACCAATTATCAGTGATGCAGTCAGTTGACCTGTGGCCCACTTTCGGCTGCGGTGCCTCGGTTACATGTCGTCTTATTTGTGATAGATAAGCATTTTCTTCGCGGTACGACATTGTTCAATTTGCTAGTGGAAAAGCGCTAATAGTTTCTTTGCTCCAGTGCAAAAGTGAGGAGGCTGTGCGTCATGCCTGGTATGTTACTTTTGGGGTAAGGCTGTGTAAATAAGGTTTTTGTTGGGTTTTTTTACCAGAAAATGAACGACACAAGGTTGTTGTCCAGGAAGTCTGTAGTAAATGTTTGATTTGTTCCTCCTGTGACGCAGGAGATCAAGCAGAAACAGCGAGTCCAGGAGGAGCTGAGCTTGCGCTCCCAGGCCCTTCCTCTTCCTGATGTGGTGCCGGACGGAGAAGCCCCCCACAATGCACAGAACGGCCACGCGGGCCTGAACGGGCACATGCCCCCGGGGGCCGCCCAACAGCCCCCTGATCTCCAGCAGGTTAACCGTAACCACGGACTCCTGGGAGGAGCGCTCGCTAACCTGTTTGTCATCGTCGGCTTTGCCGCTTTCGCCTACACTGTCAAATATGTGCTGCGGAGCATTGCACAGGAATGAACAAACACACCCTCACACACACACACCTCTCCCTGAAAATACAAAAATCTGAAGATGGAGCACAGATGGTCAGATGAGGGAGGGACAGGGGAGTGGACCTGCAGGCACGACCAAAATGAGGAGGAAGTCTCTTATTTTGCCCAAATAAAACCCCAACAAGCACACATGGCTGATGGGTCGAGTGAGTAGCCGAGCGAATGAAATAGAAAGCCATGTGGCCCCTTGTACGTCTGCATAGGCTCAAGCAGCCACAGTATGGAAGGTCCCCTCATAGTCAAGTCCCAGTGTATTTTAAAGGTAAAGAAATCAAGTATAAGACTAATGTCTATGTCCAGAAAGCCGTTGTGAATGGTTTTGTGTTTTCCAGTTTTTTCCCAAGTCCTAATCTCAGTCTGTCACATCTGCATCACACAGCTTCCTTGGACAATAATTCTTCACACTGGATAAAGAAAAGAAAACCTGTTAACCAGTTTGTAAAAGAAACCAATGGTCAGATGTTACTGTGCTTTGAGGAAACAGGTTTTCTGTTTTTAAGTAAAAAAATGTATTGGCTGTGGAAATTGACCATTATGCTACAAATGCAGCAGAAAGAGATCAGGCTGAAAAACACTGGAATATTTCTTGAAGGAAGCCAACATGCCGCCATGACATGAATCAAAACATGCATTTGAAAATCACCCTTTGATCTGGGTGTCCTTTGTTGGTAAGATTTCAGTAAGACTTCACTGAAAAACTGAAGTATGGAGATCATTCCTAAAAATTTTGTTCCAAAACGCATTTTGTTTTTCATCATTGTGAATTATTCACCTGCAATATTTTACAGTTTTCAAATCTTTGAGAGTGCATAGACTTCACATATGCTGTACCTTTACAGAGGTTTTATAGACGCTTATGCGCCCTTCTCATGATAGTTGAATCGGGCTGCAACATAACATGGTCAATGATGAATTTGGGGCTCATGATGGTGCTTCCCTAAAAGATTTTATTTTTCCTGATGTACCACCAAGCCAATGTCAGATTTGTCCTTTAGAAGCAGGAGGAGATGCTTTTCAGATACAAATGACCAAATCATATGACACAGGTATAATCAATGAATTTGAATATAGGCCATATAGGCACTAGAGCATCCTGTCAGATTCTGCGACTTAATTAAAAATGTAATTCTTGGTGGCTGGATTTGAGATCTTTCTTGCATCTCTCGTGTCAGGCTTTCCTTATATGAACAACTTCTAATAGACCATCCAACACTATGATTTATTTTATTGTATTTGTATTTGTGGGATGTTCACTACTACCAATGCTTTTACAGCACACAGTACAGACAGAATCTTTTTTGGCTTTTTGAGGGTTGTGACTTGTGCAATATTCAACAGATTTAAATAAATGTTCATTTAATTCTCTTCCTAGGCATAAATGCTTTATTGTTTGTTTAATTTAGGATAGATTTGGTTAGATTTGTGTCATCATTAAGGGTTCAAATTCCAACCCTTAAGGCAGGATTTCCAATGACATTAAAGAAAGACTGCAATGTTTTTAAGTGGGTTACTATAGACAATCATTTAGACATGATTTTTTCACATCACCTTAAACTGTGAACAGATTTTCGCTCTGTAAATCATTTTCGGCATTTACACACACGTAAATTTTGACCAATTTTCTTTTAACTGAAAATGGCATAAATTACAAACATGCTAAGTCATTCTTTTATACATTTTAACTATTTTTTATGTGCATTTCTTGACACTGTAAGAAAAATCTCGAATGGTGTGGTAGGCATCCAAAGGTCTGACCAACATCTCAGACAGCAAACACTGCACAAGGCTGGTCTCTATGGACACCAACCAAGGATGACTTCACTTCTCCAAGACGGGCATACAAAGGCTTGTTTTGACCCCGCTTACCTTTATAAACAAAAACGTTTTGGCCATCGGTTCTGTTGCATAAAATGAAAATGGAGTATTTTGGATGCAGGAATGTGACTCACTTCGCAAAAGAAATGAGAAATCTTTAATAATGTGCAGGAAAATAAAGATGGTGAGGGTGGGTGAGATGGTGTGGAGATTGTTGCAATAGACAAGTGATCCAGAAAGTGGTCCCAGTGGAGACAATGGTCCAAGAAGGAACAACAGGGTTATAGGCACCCAAGGCTTATTGATTAGTATGAGGAGCGAAGATTAGCCAGTCTGTTCTTATCCCACTGCAGAACTGGAAATGAAAAATGCTGGCTAAAATAGAAAGCTATCATCACTGCTTGCTGTATGCCAAGCTCACAGGCACATTCTATTTAAATTTGCTTGGGACAGGTAGGTGTAAATTGACCATTTGTCATGAACACACCACAGCACATGGTGCAAACAGCACGAAATTCTTCTCAGTTTTTAATCCATTCATCAAGTGAAGCAGGGGGTGCGGGGAGCAGATTGGGAAGGTTACCTCAGTGATGCCACTAGCAGTCCTAGGATTTGAATCCACAAGTTTCTGGTCACAGGGCCAATTCCCTAACCACTTAGTCACCACCTGCACGAAATGACCGCAGTCGTGGTGCTTTGCCTAGGTTATAAGTACAAATGCTTTATAGTCTATCGTTCATTGGCTGATAAGTTGGTATTTGTCCAAGCAAACTCGAATGTGTAGTAAGGTCACTCATTAGGTTTTTTTCTTTTCCAGACTTGTGTTTAGTTCCTGTGCGCCTCCATGGTTATGTTCTAATTCTAATGTTTCTAATGGAGGGGTGTGTAATAGAAAAATAATCATGTGTTTATATTGGGAGTACATCACACAAATATGATGATATAAAAACAATATTCTGACATCACATTTGTCTCACACACCTTCACTCGTCAGATTAAAGTCTCTTCAGTGTTATAGCATGCTCATTCCAGGGCATGTCAGTGTGTTCTTAAATTGTTGTCAGGTTCCGAGAATGTGCTTAAAACGATCTTTATTGACATACTTCACCCAGTTAATCAGTACTGTCATCATAAACAGGTAGGTTTAAGTGCTGGAACCAGTCATTCAGCTTGTAAGGCGGAAGCTGGAGCACGTCCTAGTGAGGAACATCGGGGCGTCCTGCATGGCTGGATGGAGAAAGTGATAGGCAGGCTGTGAAAGAACAAGGAGGCAAAATAACTACTGCATTCCAAACCACACTATTAGAGGGTGTATCTGCTGTCAAATCTGTATGATGATCTATATACTGATCAGCCACAACAACAAGACCACTGATAATCTCAGTGGCAACAGTCAAGTTGTGGGAGAAATTAGGCAGCAAGTGAAGAGTCACTTGTGTGGAAGCTGGAAAAGTAAGTAGTGTAAATAAAGTCCTAAATTGCATCAATAAATCTGCCACCTTCATGAAGAGCTGGATGTGGTTTTACATGATAAGAGGAACCTGGTGGTGTATTTGTATGGAAACAGTTTGGGTATCTATTGACATCTATTTTTGGCCACATTCTGTACCAAAAGAGTAAAAGTTCGGGTATCAACCATGTCTTGATAGTTTCAAGACAATAATGTGTGAATTAGATATTTTTTCCTATAATAAATTAAAACAAATGTGCTTAGTGAAGCAAGACATGCATAGTGTCCGCAGGACTGTAATGTAGACCCCTTGTTTTAAAGCTTGGTAGCTCACATCAGCTGCATTCTGATTGTCATAGCTTACAAAATTTTCAAAGCTTGGTTCACAATTATAAGTATAATTTATTAGACCACCTTTCTACATTTCAGTTTTCTATCGGTGTCGTGATGTTTTACCTTGCAAAAGGGCAGCTTGTCATATGAGAAGCTGTCAAACTGACAAATCTTCTGCATCACACTGCTGAACTCTTCAGATCTCCTGCAGAATATGAAACCTTTAATAATAAGAAAAAATAATTGTTGTTAAGTTCTGACTCTTGGTCTTTGCACCAAGGAGGGATTTGATGGAATACATAAAGGAATGTGGAGAGTTACCATAACATAGAAAGGGATTTTGTCTCTTCGACCGTACACTTGAGAGATGACAGCAGCACTCGAAAACTTGTGTCCTTTCTAGAGGCCATCAAACTACTCTGACAGGCTTTCATTCTCTTTTTTGATGGCTGAGAAGAAAAAACAGCCCAGAAAAACCATAAGCCTGTTGGGATCATCTGTCTATAAGGCCAATTAATACTTCAATATTTACACTTGTCAGTCATGCACATCTGCAATTCAGGAAGTCTGTACTGAATCCTTGCACCAAGTTGTATCAATGTCTTTGACTACAGGCCACTGTCTGTTAGTTCAATCATTCATTTAAAATCTTAATACTCTTAACATTCTGCACAACTGTAACGAATAATGTAGTAATACTGAAATGAAAGGAGTAGTAATACTGTAATAGAAGAGTAATGTGGTAATACAGTAATCGAAGTGTATGACACTCACATGAATTCTTCTCATAAGAAGCTGGAACAATACAAAAGAACACAAGAAGTGTCACAGCCTAATGTCTTAAAGGTTACATATTTTGAACCAATGACATTCACGATGTTGATTTTGACCGTTTTCATTCCGAAGTATTGATTCCTGCATCACTTTCTAGTTCCTTCAACCTTTCTCTTCGTCTGAGGCCGAACCGGCCTGGCTTGTATCTTGGTTGGGTTTTGTAATCCTTTTAAAATCCCTCATGATTCCGTTTCCATATGATTGTCATTAACAAATCAGTGTCTCTTGTAGTTTTACCCTGCCTTCTTTGTGTCTTTTAATTCTGAGATAAAGAGTTAGGATTGGCATATTTAGTCCTTGACACAATGGTGAATCAGTGGTTTGAGGTCACCATCTCCATTCCAGTTCATCCCAAAGGTGATGGATCTGGATGAGGTTAGGGCTCTGTGCAGCCCAGTGAAGTTCTTCCACACAAAACACATCCAGCCATGTCTTGATGGAGCACTGGGTCAAAGTCATGCTGGAATAGAAAAGGTTTATCCAAAATATTATTGGTATGCTGAAGCATTAAGTTTGCCATTTTCTGGAAGTAAGGAAACTAGAGCCCAAACCCAGGAAAACAGGTGTGTCCCAATACTTTTGTCCGTATATTGTAGACAAGCACTTTTGCACTAAAGCGCACTGATTATTAAAAACTTGGACTGGGCATCTCTGGAATGAGCTGAAAAACAGAATTTACGGTAATGTGACCTACAACCCCAGCTTGTGGACATTTCTTGCTGCTGCTCCTGGTGGTGATGATGGTTATCATGATGATGGTGGTCATGAGTATTTCTCTTTACTCTGTGCGGTAGCCCCAGAAGAGAATGCCCTATTTTGTCCCCACTTGTGAGACTTATTTTTGCACGAATACACCCTCTCTGCGGAGAGCGTCCTTAAAAGCCAGACTAGATGGATAATAAATCCATTTTTGCCAAAAAACGATGAGGCCTAAGAGTGGAAAAGGACTAAAGAAGAAGTGACAGGTCTGACTTGAGGAATTCAACACACGCAGGTAACATTCATCAGGATTTTTTCCTCTGTAAATCATTTTGTAAACACCCCACATGGATTGTAACAGTATAACACAGAAATGAGCTCCAACGTCAGTTAGCTTTGATGCTATCCTGTTAATATTTCACTTCCACCTTAAAAATCGCAGCGCTTGCATTCAGGGGAGATCTGGACCTTCAATGAAGTCGCAGCGTTATTTAAAGTGGAACGGAAAAGTTGGAGGAGAGGCTAGCTTCGAGATCGTCGTGTGAAGTTACGTACTGTGATGCTGAAATATAATACGTTTGTAATTTAGACTTACATGTTCGTAATAGACCTGGTGTTGTCTTTTGTTTCGGTAAATAAACACAAACAGCTAGCTTGAACGTTTTCTTCGTTGCTATGCAGAGGAAGAGCAAGCTGTCAGGGCCTGGAAAATGGTTGAAAAATAGATTTTACTGTCGAGTAGATGGGTTTTCTGGATTTCTTCTTGCATTTGTGCACCGTTGCATATAAATTAATCTCACCTTAAGTCGGATAATTAGATGTTTTTGTTTATTTACAGTATGTTGTCATGCGTGTATCCATGACGGTTCTCCATGATGCTCTTTTTTGTTTCCGTGCAAAATATTCCGTATTGCTATACTGTCACATTATCCTTGATTTTTAAGAGAATATTTTGTCATCCCACAAAAATAACGCGTTTAGCTGCAGTTGCCCTTGCAGACGTTTGTTTTATGCTCTAATATTCAGATTTTATATCCTGCATTGTTTTCATTTGAATTCTCAGAGGTAACGAGGGAATGAGGGTGAGAGGATAAACCTGGATGTGACATATTAAGGTTTAACTGCCTTGTTATTGTCAGCCAAGTGTTATTATGTAGTAACAACTGTAAATTGGTTGTAAATGCTGTCAAATTAATATACAGGTTATAGAGATTTGATGCTGAGGACCTGAAGTGTTGGCACATGTCCAGACCCAAGCAATTTCAGATTTTTGTTGTGTTGTAAGACGTGAACTTTTTGTCTCTGACTCTAGTTTGATTTACATTTCTAGTTGCGTCACTCAGGGAATAAATCTGAGAACTGTTTTGCCGTACAGCGCCTCACAAATACAGTACCAAGTATTGGGACACCCATGTTTTTCAGGGTTTTGGCTTGGCCCCAACTTACAGTGAAGGTTAATATTAATGCTTAGGCAGACCAGGTATTTTGACTTTATAGTACTCTTAATTATTGAATTCAGGTGGCTCCTTACTTCCAATGAACATCAATCTTAATGCTTCAGCAAATCAAGACATTTTGGACAAGACCATGCTTCTAACTTTGTGGACACAGTTTGGGGAAGAACATTTTGTATTCCAGCATGACTGTGTTCCAGTGCACAAATTCAGGTTTGGTGTGGAAGAACTTCACTGGGCCGCACAGAGCCCTCAACCCCATCCATAACCTTTGGCATGAACAGAAACAGAGATTGCGAGTTCAGGCCTTCTTGTCTAGTATCAATGTCTGACGTCATAAATGCTGTAAATAAAGAATGGGAACAAATTCCCACAGAAACTCCAAAATCTTGAAAACCTTCCAAGAAGAGTGAAAGCTATTATAGACGCAAAAGGGGACCAACTCCATATTAAAGTCTATGTATTTGAATACAATATTTAAAGTCCTTGTTGGTGTATGGGTCAGGTGTCCCAATACATTTGTCCGTATAGAGTACCTTTCAGCTGTGTAATGTGTATCTTCCAGCTGTGACTTTATCTAAAACTCTTCCTGTCTTTTCCATCAGGAATGGCCTCCCAGCTGCAGGCGTTTTCCTCCCCTTCGGTCTCCTCCTCTGGCATCTCCCGCTCCAAGAAGTTAAAGCTGGAAAGCCATGCGTGGGATGTGAGCAGCCAATCGGGGGAGAGCGGTTACTATCTGCAGAGCCCTGGCCAGGCTGCTGGGTCCTCTCCCTCGGCCTCAGGCTTCAACCCAGGCTACAGCTCCTCCGGCTTGGTCTTTCCACCCTCTGGGGGTTCCCGGGAGCAGACGGTGGTTCGTGCAGCAGATAGCACCGGAAGTGCCCCAGGACCTTCATCATCCTCCTCCTCCTCCTCCTCCTCCAGCCAGCGGGGCAAAGACGGGGCTTCAGGCTCGCGGTCTGGAGATGGATACCAAAAGCAGAGCAATAGCCTGAAGAGGAAGAGCGAGGAGGTGGACAGCAGCGACAGCGTCCAGATCCTGGAGGAGCTCTCTGCCCCGGTGTTGTCCAACAGAGTGGCCGGCGGTGGCGGCACCACCACGGCCCAGTCCATCGCCCATTCCACCTCCACCACCAAGAGCAGCAACTCGCACAGCGAGGGAGACTACCAGCTTGTGCAGCACGAAATCCTCTGCTCTGTCTCGAACAGCTACGAGGTGCTAGAGTTCCTTGGCCACGGCACCTTTGGTCAGGTTGCCAAGTGCTGGAAGCGTGGCACCAATGAAATAGTGGCCATTAAGATCCTCAAAAATCACCCCTCCTACGCTCGACAGGGACAAATTGAGGTACGTTTATTAACTCTTTAAACACGACTTGTTATTCAATTTGTTTCCTAAGATCCGTTATTAAGGTATGACAATACATTTTAACTACAGTGAGCGTAATGTGTTAGTGATATGCCAGTGTATTTTTTCATTTTTGGATTATTGCATATTGACAATTGTCTGTAAAATACATTCCTAGTGCGCAATTCAAGTCTGAAAAGGATTTTGAAGAATAAAAATAAAAGCTAATAATAGGTCAGTATTATCAAGTATTATTATACATGTCCTCAAATCTGAATGAAGGATATAAATAACATACATTTTGAGGATATTTCACTTTTTCTGTGTAGTAATTCTAACCATAAAAAAACAAAAGGCTTGCAACAAGATGAATAAATGTCAGCAAATATAAATGAAGAATATTAAAAATAATGTACCTCTTGAAGATATTACGCTTTGTCATTTGTCATTTTATTGAATCTTAGACACCTTATAAACCATCAATAGCTAAACAACAGCTAGATATCAGTTGTTATTATTTAGACATAACTTAAAAACAAACAAACAAAAAAAACATATTCTAAAACAACCTTTTTTATGCAACTTCATTATAATATTTATGTTTCTCTTTCAGGTGAGCATCCTTAGCCGGTTGAGCACGGAGAACGCTGACGAGTTTAACTTTGTGCGCTCTTATGAGTGCTTCCAGCACAAGAACCACACATGCCTGGTGTTCGAGATGCTGGAGCAGAACCTCTACGACTTCCTGAAGCACAGCAAGTTCAGCCCGCTGATGCTGAAGTGCATCCGGCCGGTGCTGCAGCAGGTGGCCACGGCGCTCATGAAGCTGAAGAGCCTGGGCCTCATCCACGCCGACCTCAAGCCTGAGAACATCATGCTTGTGGACCCCATCCGGCAGCCCTACAGAGTCAAGGTCATCGACTTCGGCTCCGCCAGCCACGTCTCCAAGGCTGTGTGCTCCACCTACCTTCAGTCCAGATACTACAGGTGTGAAGTTTTTGAGGCATTTATCCTCATATTTCAAAAACCCTTAAGTCTGGTCCAAGTAGAATACATTGTTAAATGGTTTATGCAGAAGTGGCATAAAGACAGTAATATTGGACAAATATTTCAGAATTGCCAATGAATGTGACTTAATTGATCGCTAAATAATTATTTTCCCTAAATGTGGCCTGTGAATGTAAAGTGCTATAGCTTAGAAATGTAGCTTTTATTTTTTCTGTCTTTTTTACAGTTGTGTTTTACGTTTTATTACAGTAATGTACTGTGTTTTTTATTACAGTAAATTAAATTAATTTATTACTGTATTTACCTACTTATACCAAATTATACCATTAATACAGTATGGTCTATACAGGGGTAACATTATTTTACATTCTAGCACTGCGGGAGTTCAGTGAAAACTGTACAGTAGGTGTTTACCTTTATATTTTATTTAAGGTTCATGTATTAAGATGAGTTTAACATGAAATTATAGTTTTTTGGGCTTTTTTTGTTCTTTTTTTTTTTTTTTTCCGACATTACAACATCGCAGTTTTTTGCTACACGCAGGTGCTCTTGGAACATAACCATCGCAATTCATGTATATATACAGGTACACATTGAAGTGTCCTCAATTGTTTGGTAGCAGCAGGCATTAACAAATAGAGCAACAAAGCACCAAAAACTGTATTATGCACCAATATAAATTAAACATTTTACCCAGTAATGAATGAATGAATATATGAATGAATTAAATACATATTAATATAATATCCTATATATACACAGTAATATTGCAATGTTCTGTATGTATTTAACACTGCAAGCTATTGACTGTGCACTACCAATTTGTATTCCAGTGACTAGTGTGACTAATGTTGTCAACTCACAGACAGGTTCTCAACATGTCCTCTGTGTTTTGGTGCAGAGCTCCTGAGATCATCCTGGGCCTTCCGTTCTGCGAGGCCATTGATATGTGGTCTCTGGGCTGCGTCATTGCTGAACTGTTCCTGGGTTGGCCGCTGTATCCTGGAGCCTCAGAATATGATCAGGTCAGCACCGCAGTTTAGTCTGTGTCTTGATTCTTACTGACCTTGGTCCTGTACAAGCAAACCGTCTTGGAGAACAGACGATATAGGATCCATTTACACACTTCCTTACATACATTGTAGCAAACCTTGCTGTCCACAGGAAGAAGTTCCAGCGAGAAATGTTGCTAATGGCAAATTAATATAGGGCTAGTTTGAATGTGTCAAGTGACTAACAAAGAAAAACTGGAAAAGTGGAGATCTATGGAGGGCAAAACAGGCAACAAACATGAAAGCAGTGTAGCTGCCTGTTCAGCCCATTGAAATCCCAAGCTTATTACAACCTAATGCTTATAATTTAGTAACTTTGTGGACTTCAGTGCAAGCCTGAGTTATTCCTAGCTTATGGCAAGGTGTATTAAAATATCAGACCTCTCAACAAATTATGACCAATATATTAAGGGTGGGATTTGGGTGGGGTGGTTTTGAAATGGTGAAATGTGGCATGACATGAAACCAGTGTAAATATTATATTCCAAAAGAAAACCCAGTGTTGCTCTTGTGTTTCAGTGAAAATGAGACATATATTTTGTGTGGGATACCCAGAATTCCAGTTTTGTTAAAATAATTTCCATAAGTGACAAAATGTAAAAGAAAGTATTTCACTTTCCACATTCTGTTGCTGTAGATTCGCTACATCTCCCAGACGCAGGGTCTCCCGGCAGAGTATCTCTTGAGTGCAGGCACCAAAACCAGCCGCTTCTTCCACAGAGGCCCAGACGCCAGCTACCCACTTTGGAGACTTAAGGTCCAAAAGAAACCAGAATTGTTTATATATATATATATTTATATATATATATATATATATATATATATATATATACGCACAGCCAT
>JBBMFX010000128.1:3494710-3509782 GCA_037832545.1 Rhabdalestes septentrionalis
TACATTATGGCAGCAATCATACTAAGTTCTAAACTAATAGTAGACATTTTATGCCGGATGTCAGATGTCTCAGATAACTTTTATGTGGGGAAACAAGTAATGGGACTTTTTATGTAATTTAATGTGTAGATTTATTTTGCTGTGACTTAGCTTTACCATTTACAGATTTATTCTCAAGGAAGGTTACTATTTAGTTGCCATACAGGACCTGATGTGCTACTAGCAGAAATCTCTCTTTTTTTTCTCTCTCTGTACATATATGTGCAAAAACTGGAGTGTCTTCTAACCATATCTCAAGATACAAATAGCTTAACTGCGAATTAGGACACTTTGCAAACTGCAAACGTTTTTAATAAATCACAGTTTGTTTCTATGTATACAAATGATATATTGTGAAAAAAAACATGTTTACTGCTCAGACAGTGTGGTTTTTTTTTTAATACTAAACAATATTCTTGCCTGATTTTATAGGTGCAGCAGTCTGTGATGTCGTCATCCCTTGATAGGTCAGGGGGCGGCTCCCTGAGGCGTCAGCCCACCTACCCACCGCCAGGCCCCTCCCATTCCTACAGGCTGCACGAGGCCTCTCTCTTTGGCTCCACCCCCAACGTGTACGCTTACCCCGCCTCCGCCGCGCTGGCCTCCGTCTCGCAGGCCGTGGACCAGCTGCACAACTCGTCCACGTCCTCCTCGTCCTCCTCGGGCCGCCACGCACGTGCCACCGGTCCCTACTCCGCCTCTCTGAGCCTGCTGCAGAAGAGCAGCGCCATGGGCCTGATGGGGCAGGCGTCCGGGCACTACCAGCAGCCCCCGCAGCAGCAGCTCCCGGGCCAGCCTTACCAGCGGCCTGCGCCCTACCCACTCAGCCAGCGCAAACTCAACCAGTACCCTTACCTCTGAGGTCCACCAAGAGAGACGCCAGAGGGGGGTGTAGACGTGCTAGAACATAAGAGGACATGGGAAATGAACTTGATTATGGAACCAGATTGTTGTAGGTTTTTAACATACTTTTAACTATGCTTTGTTTTTAAACGGTAACGTTAATTATAGATTAACATTTCTCAACCTTGCCTTGCACATTTTAGTCTTTAACTTTAACACACCCACTCCAGGTCAGAAAGGGACAATTTAGTTCAATTAAGTTGAATTAGCTAAATCAGCCTTTTTTTTATAATGGTACTGGCCCAGCTCTTTTTTCTGTATAATAATAATAACAATAATAATAAAAGTCTACATAACAAACCAGTCAGCTAGTTAATAGGAATCGGATTGGATTCCCAATTCACAGCTCTCTATGTTAACCATGTTATTTATTGATTTTTTAAATATATTTTGGGACACGAGCATCTGAACCTACTTATTTATTGAAATGGCCAAACCTATACTCAGCAGTCTGTTTTTTCCATAGTAATGCGACAGATTGGACTAATTGTACTTTTTTGGGGGGGGATCAGAAATGATTCAGACTCCCATTCCTAATGACACACTTTGAGTCGCAGTGGGTGTGTTGGAGCGGTGCAAACACTAGTGTGCAGGGCAGGGAAGCTTCAGAAGCACAGCTGAGAAGTTAAACCTAGTTTAAGTCTGATGTGCACTCGATGTGTGTCTAACAACTGCCCGTTTATGTTTGTCGTGCTATAAATCGTATGGAAGGTGTGACTGGATAAACAGTATGTTATTGTTCTTTAGCAGTCCTAGTGGCCGTAGGTGTTCAGAACACACAGCTAACATCGTCCCTCTCTTAGTGAAAATCTGTAGGATACGAACTCCTGATCTTTGACTTTTGCTTTTATTTCGAAGTTGCCGCTTCTTTTAACTGCCTTCGTCTGTGTATTTGTCATTTTACATGGCTTTCATTTACAAGTGCCCTTGACTATATTAGCTCTTCCATTTTTAACGTATATTTAAGTGTAAATTCCATTAACTTTTGTTGCTTTCCAGTGCCAGACTTTGTTAATGGATATTGTTGTGCTGACAGTTGCATGTTGTTTATGTAGAGTCCATGGCGCTACATAGTGAGATGTGTCAGGCCAGGTCAGCAAAACGATTACATACGAAAGAAAATCATCAGAAAACATGTTGTATGCCTCGAAGGCTAACGTGGAGTGATTGTGTGTGTATGTGTGTTTGCACGCAGTGGAACAAGCACACAATATCAGAAATACAGTAGCCCGTTTAGAAATAGCACTTAAAAAGAACGGTCAACATGGATGTTTACGCTCAAATGATTCTGTGCCCAGTTCATAAAGCCTTGTAGTTTAGAGTTTACATACGGTCTGATCCTGGATCAGTGCTTTGCAGCCTTTAATGAACACAGGTCCAGTGCTAACTGTTGGCCATTTTGCAGTCTCTTTGTTTTGTTTGTTTGTTTGTTGGTTTGTTTACCGATGAAATCAGAGCAGTGCAATTATGGTTGTTTCTACTATTCTATCACAATGTGAAAGTGTTTAAAGTAGATCAAATCACAGTAACTCTCCATAAATTTACATATTGTATATGCACAATAAAGGTTTTCTGTGTACAGTGACCTGCCTCGTGTGTTTTTCTTGGTGCAAAATGTGCAGCTTTATGTGCTTTGGCCCATAATAAAGTGTTCTTGGAAAAGAAGCCAAAACTGTCATTGAACACAACATGTCATGACACAATCTTCCATCTACAGAATGGTCCAATAAGGGATAAAAATTAATTGAAAAAATTGTAAATAGTGCACCCATAACACAATGTGAATGTGTAACAGGAGTAAATCAATTCTGATAAGAGTGTTAACCTCACTTCATGATGACTGATGGATAAATCAGCAAGAACACAGTCATTTCCAAAAGATATTAACAGTAGCTTATTGCATCAAAAGGTAAGGAATACCCTATATATAAACCACAAAATGTCTTTAGTGTTCCATTCATCACCACTGACACTCAAGTAAGGAATTTTTAGATTTACCACTATTTTACATCATCATAAAAAGCCTCAGGAAACAAGTGTAGCTTCCCTGGTAGTTTTGGACAGAAAACAAAATATTTGTGCTGTATCTATTCAAATATTTTGAAAATCAGGGGAATTCTTTCATTTGTTACTCAATTTTCTGAGCCGCTTATCTTTACCAGTGTCACAAGGGGTTAGCCCATCCCAGCAGTCAGGAAGAAACGGGTCGCCTGGACAGGTCACCAGTACATTGAAGGACAATGTGCATTTCCCCTTTAATTCTAAGTTTCCCTGGTGATCTGAGCTGGACTGTTGGAGAGTTAAAATGTGGTGTGACACTGACAGAAGCCCGCAGCTGCTGAACACAACTGCCTGCTGATTTGTGGCGTATCTGCTGCTCCTCCAACCTCAGCAACAACATGAGGGTGTCCCACTGGAGGACAACAGGGACATTCATCTACTGAGCATCAAAACAATCAAGCCTTCATTTGTGTCATTCAGGTTTCAGGGTGCGGTGATTCAAGAGTGCACTTTCCAAACTAGGGACTATACCCCTTTAGATAACCATTACACTGGCAGCTGGTGGCCTAGTGGTTAGGGAGTTGGCCCTGCAATCAGAAGGTCATGGGTTTGAATTCCAGGACTGCTAGTAGCACCACTGATGTACCCTTGAGCAAGATACCATCCCCACACACTGCTCTACGTGTTCCTGGCTTCCTTCACTTGGGTTAAATACAAAGAACAACTATGACAAATTTACACTTTACATGTTTGCTTCATTAGGCCTGTAGGTCACATTATACTTGGTAGCTACATTAGCATTGTGGCTAATCATTATCTGTTCGCTACATTGGCCAGATTCCCAACTGCGTCTTATTTGATCAGAAATATTAAAAATAATGGAATTGTGGACATATGCACTTTGTGGACATTTCATTTTTGGCCAGATAAAAAATGTAACGGATCAGGTATGTTGGATTAAGATAACATATAAAACCTGTACAGATCACCACAGGATTTCAGAAAACAACACTTTTGTTAATTTTAGTACATAAATGAATTTGGATTCAATACTGCTCAAGACGAAATCAAAGTAATCACACTGACAGCCATCTATATTAATGAATAGACATTAAGTCATCCCTCAATTTTCATTTGATTTAGCCAAACAGCCAACAGCCTAACTGCTGATCTCAGTAGTTCACAATTATGGCTTGATATCGTGTGAAGTTACTCACTCTGTAGTGTCATTATTGCTTGAAATGAACTCACTAAAAGTCAGCAGAAAGCAGCAGAGATTTTCCCTGGGAGCCCCTGTTCACACTTCCTTTTTTTCATTTTACACACCCCACAAAACACCTGATGAATAGTAGTGTTTATTAAAACGAGCACCATTCTGAATAAAACAGATTCATCATGTCCACGTGTCGGGGAGGCATAAAACTTTACCCTCATGCAAAGTTCACTGTAAAATGTACAGGTATCTTTATTGCGGAGAAGATCAGATTCCTTTAAATATTAATGTACGTAACTCTCGGTATAATCACTTTTTAAAATCTTATTGCACCCTACCCTTCGTTATATTTTAATTATTATTTTCGTTAAATGTATTCATCAGTATACTGTAAAGAATTATTTTGTTCCCTGGTTGTTGTGCCTTCGTTTACTGTTTGGTTACGATTGGTCGGTCTTCCGTAAACATCACCACGACAACGGTCCTTTTCGTTTTTTTCTTTTTTCTTTTTTGATTTTTTTTCCCGGCAAAGTCACCATACGTGGTACAGCAGTTCGTTAAACCACTCCCTTAGAAAATGAAACATAGTAAAAACCATACTGGTAGAAAACAACACTGGAGAGGGAACGAAATAAAAATGCGTGTGCTAGATCGCGAGAGAGGAGTTCCCTTTCGTTCGTACGAAGTTCCAACGTTAATACGCTTGAGCGTGTTCAGAATCTCCTCTGTCATGACAGACACAGTCACGACCTTTCTCACTTCGCAAAGCGAGAATTCCCGAAGGTCTTTCGCTCCTCCTCGGAGAAGGTGGCCATTCATTTCCTCTGCAGTCCCCCCGCGGTCCGGGCCTCATACGGTAGTAACCCGCATGACCACCTCGCGGTTGGTGGCCGTGCCCAGGCGTCCGTCGCTGGGCCGGATCTGGCTCAGGATGTGCAGGATGGTGTAGCCGCAGTGGTGGTTGAGGATAGTCCTGAGCCTCCGTACACGCTGACCACCGCCCCTGCCGCCGCCGCTGGCCAAACCGTGCGTGTTGCCGCGGGAACCGCGGGCCCCTGCCTTACTGCTTGAGCTAATGGGGTCCCCTAAGTCCTTCGCCTTTTCATAGTTCAATACTTTCCACTGCTGGTTGACAGCCTGCCAGCGCTTGAAGATCCTGTACACCGACGAGCCCTCGTGAATGATAAGGCCTGGCAAAAAAAGAATATATATTATATATATGCATGCATATATGTATGTATGTATGTATGTATGTATGTATGTATGTATGTATGTATGTATGTATGTATGTATGTATAATAATATTAATAATAATACATTTTATTTATAAACGCCTTTCACAACTCATTTACATACAATATCATTTAAAAATACCAATATATTCTAACAATAGTGTGGATGATAGTGGAATGAGAATAAGTCATGTCAACTATATATATTATAGTATGATAATGTATTACATATTATATATATATGTGTGGTACTATATATAGTGTCGAATATAGTGCATATTAGAGGTCGACTGATCATCGGTCTGGCTGATTAATTCAGGCGATATTTGGCCCTTTTTCATATTCCAACCGATTAACAGACATGCACATGTATGAGCAGCCCTGTGCTGCTGTTATGGAACAAGCATGACATGCCCCAACCACCAGCACCTGCAGGGACAGAGGCGAACACCAGAAGTTTGCCTTCCTGTGAGCAAACTTGAATTTTTTATCTAATTAAACTGATCTATCCCTAAATTGGTTTGACATGAATTACTGTGAATTAAACTTATTGCAAATGTTGCATTAAAAATGTTGCAGAAAACATGAGTACATAATTCAGTTCAATTTTGTTCATGTGGCATAAGTAATTAATATACATTATCTTGTAATACCAACATGTGCAACAGGTGTAAAGTAACCTTCATTTAGCATACAGTTCGTGAATTAGCCTCCAGTAAGTTTACCGCTAGCGCTAGATTTTTATTATCAACCAAATATCACCCCCCACACCCCCAAACCCCCCCACAAGAAAAAAATCTGCATCACACATCGGCCGACCCTGATTTCGAAATATTGGCATCGGCCACGGAAAAACCCATATTTGTTTTACCTGATCTGAATTGTACAGTATATAGTGATTTGTTAGCAGAGTTATTGGTGAAGTGTTGTACATTTATGGCACTTTGTTGTGGCTGATTCACGGTCTGCTGCCAGTAAACAGTAAAAACTACTGAGTCATATTGTCATATCCAGCAACTTGTTTTGTAAATCTCTGGGGTAAGGAGCACAGTAACACCAGTAAAGGTCATCAGTGAGGTCAGGTTACACCCTGTCTGAGGAGATGCTGTATTACCTATGCACACGATGTCCATGAAGCCATACATGCCATAGCAGATTTGGAAGAGCAGGTCCTGCCGCTGCCACTTGGCCGAGGGGCTGAGAGAGGACCACACAAGCCAAGAGATGCTGGCGATGAGGAAGAGCGAGCCCAGGATGATGGCCGCAATCTGGACCTTCTCGATTACTGTCAGAGAAATGGCCTGCCACTGAAACAAGACACACAGAGCAGCAGGGTGTCAGTACTATTGAGCTAAACTGCACAGATTTATAATAGTGATATACAAGTATAAATAAACAAACTACAAACAATTGCATACATACATACATTGACAAATAAAGAATGACTGACAAACTGGGTCATGTTACGTTTCACATGTGCTGTCCTGTGTGCTTCAGACTTTTGGCACTTTTCCACTAGCTAAAGAAACCGGGCTGTACCTCGATCAGATATTTTTCCATTACAATTAAAATGAGCCGTACCCGAGCCAAACCCAAGGTTCTTGATGGCCGGGCGAAGAGGGCTGCAACTACGTCACTGCTTTCTGATTGGCCGAAATGTCATCATAACATTTACCATCCAAGCAGAAAACAATGAAGATTCACACTGGGAAGTACAAGCTCTACGATCAGTTTGGGCTGAAGATAAATTTCAGAGTTTTCTATAACACTCACAAATGTATCTTGAATGCTGAGAGGAATGTGAAGCTGTACCAGGACTTCACTAACAAGTTTAGGTTTTTTGTACTTCATTAGGTACTGTACTGATTCACCCTGTTCACTGGGTCTGCACCACCACAGGAACACCAGTGTACAGGTATTATTTGGGTGGTGGATAACACTCTCAGCCAGGGGCACCACCAGAAATCTTGGGCCCCATGATAGATTAGAATTTTGCCCCTCCCCACTTATTAAGATAATATTACTAGCCTCTAACAGGGCCCCATGTCAGTGCTGGGCCCCTAGAATCGTTCTAACCTTTCCCCCCCTGGCGGCGCCCCTGCTCTCAGCATAGCAGATACACAAACATTTTAGCAGCGCCAGGGCTGTCACTGTTAATATTATTAATAGTTATTTTATTATTTCAGCAGATGTTTCATTTTACCACCTAATGAAGTGTTGAGAAGGTATAATGAAGTGGCTTGTCAGTGTCTTTAATGAGTAAACCCTGATCATTCTGTAATAGGTGTGAACAAACTTAGGAGAAGAACAAAGACCTCATGAAGGCCCATCAAGTTAACATCAAAAGCACTCCCCCCCAAAAAAATTCTATTCATTTGTTTGGAGATGTATCACCCAGAATGCAGTAGAAATAATAATTATCCCTTGCAAGTGAAAAACAATTGTAACTTCAGAGGACTGGTGTCTTTTAATGCTGGAAATGTCCACAGTCCTGCACCAGAAGTCCAGCTTTTGGATGAAGATGGCAAGAGGAAAAGATCTAAGTGACTTTGAAAGTGGGGTCTGTATTGGGGCACAGATGGCAGACACAAACCGCACTGTACCGCGAACAAAGGTTTTTCCCTTACAGAAGAAGAGGGTCATATCACAGCCGCACACAAGCCGATTGAGAGCAGGGCCGAAAGTGTTCTGCAGCCGAACTGACTGCATTACTGCATTCTGATTGGTTGAAATGTCATCACAACATGGTAAGAAGCCATTAATGGAGACTAGGGCTGTGCGATTTGGCCTAAAATCAAAATCTCGATTAATTGAACATTTTTACTCGATTATGATGAATGAACTATTTATTTATTTATTTATTTATTTATCTATCTATTTATTTATTTATTTATTTATTTATTTATTTAGGGGTTTTTTTTGGCCTTCATAGTTCACTGACAAGTTTTGTACAGTAAATATGCTCACATATTACAAGTGAGATATTTTCGAATGAAGGGTGAAATACTTGATTTTAAAATAATTGAAGGAATCTACTCTCTATGATTATTCATTGAACATCAATGTTGCACTGAAATTAAAGCACCCGTTACCTAAAACTTGCAAAATTAATTATTTTCAAAGTTTTTCTTATTAAAAAAAGGGACCTCACATGTGGTCGTGTTTTTAAAGGGAAAGTAATTTAAATAATTGATCTGGAAATTTTTGATCGATTATAGGTTCTGGCTGTCAATTTCGATTACTTTTCGATTAATTGCCCAGCCCTAATGGAGACACAAACTAACAGCTAGGAAGTCAACGAAGTATAAACACTACTGTTTGGGATGAAGATAAATTTCAGTGGGAATTTTCTGTGACACTAACAAATTTATCTTCAACGCTGCGAAAAACATAAAGGTAGTGTGTTCTAGTGGGTAGGATATTGCCTCTAGACCGCGAGGTTATTTTGTTCAAATCCTACCTTCAGCAAGACACTTAACCCCAAGGTGCTCCAGGAGTCTGCCCCCTGTAGTTAGGGAGTGGAAGTCACTTTGGATTAAAAAGCGTCTGGTGTTCATCAGACCGATGAAGTACGGCAAAATAAAAAACTCGAAAGAGATTCAAAATAATAAAGGACAACAGTAACAAAAGTAGCTCTGACAGCAAAAACTGTCCTATGGTTCGACTCCATAGAGAGTGTTGGCACAATTAATGACCATAAACTGCAACGAGAGTCCGGCAAGCACGCGTGAGCAAAATACCTGCGTCATTATCAGTCACTGTAGAAGGAGGTGTTATGTACCATCAACAATTTATTTGTTAGTCATAAAAGTATTTAAGTTAATCAAGGGTATTGTTATATCTTCCCACAAAACCACATTGCAAATTACACTTTACTGCCAAAAGTGAGAGGGGATTTGGGTCACAAGCACACAATAAATGCAGCACCATTTCTTTTGGTTGTACGTTGTAAGCAAATGTAATAAAATGGTTTTGCTTATCACTTGTCGTCCCGGACCTATATACAGTACAGTCTGTGAGAAAGATGTCAGTAACAGGGCCGCAGCCCTAAAGTGCTCATCCCGTGAGTGTGATGCTCCTGCATTAGTGCCATGTAAGAACAGCTGCTCCTCAGGTGACTGAGAATGTCAATGCAGGATGTGATCAGACTGTGTCAGCAAGGACAGTCTGACCACAACTACACAGAGAGGAATATTATAGTAGGACAAGCAGGCGAGTGTTAGTCTGCATCCTCGGACCCCTACAGTGATGTAAATTATGCTGTGGGGGGCATTTTGCAGGACTGGACTGGGTCCAAATGCACCCAGAGTTGGAAGAATCTACATATTAATGTGACTGACCATATGTCTACCAAAGGCACTTTTCCACAGGCTTACAGGACCCATGTTGTAGTTAAACTGTACCGCAGTTGCACAGAATTTGCAGTGTGCTTTGACTTTCCAGTTATATCTGTCCAGGAATGGTGTTCCTGACACATCAGCAACATGTCTCCCCATAATTTATGGCCAGTCATTCTAAAACCATGTCCATGGAGTCGAACCTGCGGAACGTTTTTGCTCTCAGAACTGTTTTTGATATTGTGGTCTTTTATTATTGTTTGAATTTTCTCCCTAAATTCTTTACGTGTGATGAAAACCAACCCAGCAATGTCCTGGTACACCTTCGTATTTCTCACAGCGTTAAAGTTCAACAGACAGTCGTGGCTCTGCTCTGTTGATGTCCCAGTTGTTTTTGTATCTCTTTCCATGTTGTGATAACATTTTGACCAATGAGAAAGCAGTGATGCAGTCAGCTCGGCTGTGGCCCACTTTTGGCCCTGCCATCGTCCAGCTCAGGTACGGGTCTCTTTATTTGTAATGGAAAAACTGGTGTTCGCGGTATGGCGTGGATCCTTGTGATAAAGTGATATTTGATAAAATTATACATATAGTGCACAATGAATGGTTTGATAAATGTTTGACCAACACATTTCCTCTCGACTAAAACTTGGCTAACTTTATTTTGGAGAGGGCAAAACTGTGCAAATTCATTTTTTTGCACAGTGGGATGCAAAATACTAAGAAATGTTGACATTCTAGAATAGAATATTCCCAGGGAATTCCGAATGTGTTCTAACATTTAAACATCATTACAAAAAGCAACCATACCGGTTATTGTACATTTTACAGTGTCTAGATCTTAGTAATAAACTGGTTGTGTTCCTTACAGTCTCAATTTTAGGCCTTTCCCTTTGGCTGATCCATTTCCACATCTTCCAATTACAAGAATGACTGTGATTAATCAGCATGTGTGACCCGACAAAATAAAATGTGGCTCTTTCTAGACTCATTCGCTCGTAAAGTCCCAAATTGAGGTCATATCTAAATGCATATTTTGAAAATCCCAATATATAGTGACAAATAAGTAATTATGTTCACACTCACACCAACGTTTGGAGTGTGAAATTACAATGTAATACTGTAAATGAATGTAAAGGCAGGTTATATGTTTTGCCTGCCAGAGCTTTCCTTCGTGTGGAGCTTAATTCAGCGGCTGGTATTAATGCTGGAAGTTGTGCGTGACCTAATGCTTGTACTTATGAGTCACATTGTCCTAATTGCTGGACTTGTGGTTAATTACTGGCCTGGTTTCAGTCGAGTGAAAAATAAACCCTTACTCACTTCCCCCGCTGCCTTTGACTCAGCAAATCTATAAATGCTTATGATAAGAACTCTTTGAAACACATTTGAGTATTAGTCACGAACTGCAAGTGGATTTATCTGGAAACAGAACCATCCTTCAAAAGATCAACCACACAGGATGGATTTCCATGGAACAGCAATGGGAAGTGAAGGTGGGCCTTGTTTCTCTCACTTTGAGTCGGCATGTTTCTTTACCTGCAGTGGGTTTTTGGTGCTGATAGCCAGCACTTGGTATTTGAAGTAGCAGAGTTCACAGCTCCAGGAGCCTCTCTCGCTGATCCAGCGAATCAGGCAGGGCTGGTGGGTGCAGCGCACTGAGCCGTCACAGCGGCACGGGCTCAACAGCTCCCCCTGTTGGACACAAGGCAAACACAAAAACAGTCCAAGTTATTCCTTAGACAACTGACCACTTCTTGTTTAGTCACCATTTGTATATACTGACCATATAATATCACATTACTCAACAATGAAAGGAAACATTCAATTATTGTCATTGATCTGATATTGCAGTCAGGTCTGTCATTTATATTTTTATGTTTATTGTATTTATTAATCAAACAATTTCATTTAAGCAATTGGTTAGAGTACAACATACAACATGTGTATATAACATATGTGTACTCATAAGATCCTGCTGGTGTGAGATTGGTTTCTTTTAGTGATGCTTACAAAGTAGCCCTGATAGCCCCCCCTTGTGGAGGATGTCCACACTGCTGAACATGGATTTATAAATGCCCTGTAGATTCCATTTTATATTCTATTTACAAAAGCCATTTCATTAAGAATGATTTTACAAATAGAGTAACCCCTATTTTGAATAAAAAATACAACTGATAACATTACAGTCCCACATGAAGATGTCAGTAGTTTTGCATGTAGTAAACATACTAAGGCAGGCCGTCAATACCACTAACACCTTAAAGCCATGAAAATACATGGAAGTCATTTATACCAAATAGAGTTAAAGAAGGAATTCCAGAAATTACAGTTAAGATGCAAACGGTCACACAGAATTATGTGCTCTGTTCCAGAGGAACCTGCGTTGCACACATTAGTGGTGACAGGAACCTGAATTTAAAGCCTGTAAAAGCCACCTCTCAGAGAGTTATTAAAGTAAATAGTAACAAGTATACTGCCTGATGCCTGAAGCGATGCTTTATGATAGTGTTTTGGCCTTTTCAAATCCATTCCTGTTGGAAAGGTACATTTAGAGTTTTGGAAGAAAAAAGATTACCCAAAGAAAACAGTACTGCTTCAGTTTTAGCATTATTTTACCATAATTAACATTACATTTAAAAACTCAATTCTCATTTTTGACTGTATATAAATGTAATATATTACAAATCTTTTTATAATTTGCTGCAATGTTTATTTTTTTAAATTAATTTGCTAAATTGTCTCCTGAGTTTCCAGAAATATATAATAGGGAAAGACAAATTACTGTTAACATCTGGTCAACAAATGTTTGGAGTATAGAGTGTCATGCCCGTCCCTTCCACATTTTAAACTATCTAAAAATGCCACCTACGTTAAAATCCATTAACACAAATAGCAGTACTGTTTATCCAGGAGCTTCTCCATATATCAGAATGGATCAGTCAGGTGCCAACTTAGTGTCAATTCTCAAAACCATTCCAACTAATAAAGGCCTTTATGGTTAGCTGATGAGTCAAAAATATTATCAGTTATGTGTATTATTATTTATTTGGACCACAGTAAGATGGTAATTAATATTACTGGGCTTCAAAACCCCTAGCAATGGATTCTAAGTTTGCATATTTGTATTTGACTGATCTGCTGACCACAACTTTTCTATTCTAGTAAGAGGCTGCCTGGCTCTATTAGAGTGGAGAGCAATGCTTAGAGATAACATTTAGAGCAAATACTGATCTAAGACCATTTCTCTTTACCAAGACCACAACCGCAAACATAACAAAGACATGTCTCAGGTCAGCGAAAAAATATAGTGTATACTTTCCACGCAGTAGTATAACACTGTCAAGCCTCCCAGCTCGGCTTTTATAGTGTGTGAGATTATGATTTTCTGCGTTAGCCTGCAGCCAAAGAACATCTGTGCCATTCAGACTCAGGCAAGCTATACACACTGAGCAGCAGGACTCAGGTAGGAAAGCATCGACCAGTAGGTTCACTGCTTCGCACCCAGCTGTGTTTGCTGCTGGTGCTGAGCTTCTCAGGCATCTGTTCCCTAATGTTAATGGAACAATTTAGAAGGACAAAAAATCTAATTCACATGCTTTCCATCTGCCACAAGTAGTCCATCAAGAAGGTCGCTTCTTTCGTTTTGCAGTGGAGCTACGAAGGGAATGTCGGAAGCATATCATGGAATCACATGCAAACTGCAGGCCTAAATGATCACACTGTTCTCAAACCACATCCAGTTATTTAGTCATCACAAATAGACTTGCTTATGTGGTTTCTGACACTGTGAGTCTCAAAGCTTTAAACAGTAGAAGCTATAAACGGTAGAAACTGTCATGCATCGTGTCTGTAAATTTGTCCATTTTCTCAAATAAACTTGACACAAAATGTCAGAAACCACACAAACAAGATTAGATGTGTCGATGATTTATTCACTCCAATGTTAACATTAAGTTTTTCATTGCAGTATTTATGTTGGGAGATTCAGTGTTGACATGAGCTTAGTTGATGTTGATGTTAAGTGATGATTCAATATTTATATGTGGTAAGTATATTCAGTGTTGAATCAGCTTACCACATATAAATATAAAATGAGCAAAACCCTTAGCCCCAAGTTGCGCCAGGTAGACTGCCCCCTGTAGTTAGGGATTGGAAGTCGCTGTGAATAAAAGCGTCTGCCGTAAATGTAACTGGAGAATTTGGGCACAGTGGGTAAAGCCATCACCCTGCACTTAGTAAACTGGTTATGTCTTCAAACGCTGTACTTACTTGCCAATTTTCTGCATTTGAATGTCTGCTATATTGCTAAATATCTGAGTTGGGCTGAATTTGGTGAACAGCCAACACTGACCAGTTACAGAGGGAACGTGTCCTCAGTATCACTTCTAGTATCATATTATCAAAGCAACTAGTTAGTGCTGTTGAATAAACACTGGATCAACACGTTCAGTGTCCAACAACTGATAGCAAAGTAAACTCATCGTCAGAGATCTACACTGGTTCAGCATTATTTCAATCAGTTTTCGAAGTTGGGTAACAACTGTGGAGATATTTTTCATTGAGGTAGTGGTATTCCAGACTACCAGCAGCATCAGGGTAGCAGCGAGCGTGCATGCTTTATTTGATTTAAGGCAGTGTCCTACATTTCACTCGTCTTCTTGGCTCTGTGACCTTTCCGAGTAGCTACGAGCGGAGCCAGAAGACGTGGGTCTGAGTCGCCGGAGCAGCTGGACTTACGTAAATGAGACATTACTCATGCAAGCGTTCATCGGTAGCGGTAAATCGATGCACATTCGCAGCGTGGCGGCTGCCGCTGACGCACAACCGCAACCCAGAGGCCAGCGGTCTTTCGCAGGGATCCGAACGAAATCAAGTACATGCAGGTTAATGAGGGGTGAGCGAGCCTGGCCTCCACTCTTCACCCAGACAAGCGATCGATTCGTTCCTCTAAAACACCTGCAGAGAGACAGACACACCGCGCCTCGGGTGCAGATATTGTTTTTTTTATAAATGTATTCTTGGTGCTTGTTTAATTTGGGTGGACATGCATCTGGTTCAATATGCAAAGAATCACGACCGCTCTGTATACAGACAGGCATGACGGCCTTATTATCTGTCATGAACCACAGCGAAGCTTGGAGGGGCAATTTAATCAAAGTTATGTAGAGTTATAATACAGCTTTCATCTTAAGAGCAAAGTCAAAACCGAGAAGGGTTTTTTTTTTGCCTTTGAGCCGATTCAGAGCACTCAGCAGGTACTTTTATTGAGCATACTGCACTGCCTCTTATGATGAGCATATCATTTATATATGAACTAAAGCTTCTGGGACTCCTCGTGTCTGTG
>JBBMFX010000128.1:3513773-3523818 GCA_037832545.1 Rhabdalestes septentrionalis
TTTCTGCAAACTACTTTGAACATGTTGGGGGAACTACTTTACTTTTAAGAGAAAAAGCAGCCAGAGCTTGCTAAAAAAGCCCTGGAGCATAGATCAGATCCTCATCTGTCCTTGTGCTGAGACCATGAGGAAACGGCTTATCAAAAGAGGTAACAGGTGTAAAAGTGTTCACTCTCCTTCCTTTGTTGTTCTCCACACATCGGGCCTTCGAAGAACGAAGCATTCAAGAGGTGGAGTGTCACCAAAAAATTCACTTGAAGATTGATTTGAAGATCTTGATGCTGATGATGCTGATGATGTTTAGGCTGTCACACTGAAACACTGACATTTAGGATTTTAGATTAGGATGTAGATCAGATATGTGACGTATTACACCAAATTGACCAGGACTGTACACCTGCGGGAACAATTTCATGATATGACATCAGAAAAAAAAAATTTCACTATCCCATTTTTTCATTTTTTTTTTACGTTTACATTTACACTTCACAAAGAAAGAACTGGTAGGAAGGGTCTGGAATGCCCCAAAATATAATCAGGACCTAAAAACACTTTTCATCAAGAAGAGTTCCTATTTCGGAAAAGGTTTTGTTAATGAAACGTGACTATTATTATAGCTTAGTATATTATAACTATATGATTTATTGTTAGTAGTAGCAGTTTTATAACTATAAAAAGTAAAATGTCTTTAAATTGGATGTTCCTATTGATCATTTATTGCAGATCTGTGCCTGCCATGTCCTCACAGGGAAAACTGTGTGTACCAGTGGTAAAGTCATGCATGGTTCAAATTTATGCTACTGGAGTGTATTGCTGGTTGCTTTTATACTGTTTAATGCCAAACCTATTTTGGCTGAAAATTGGGGGTTGGGGTCGTTCAGTAATTCAGCAGCATCCAGGAGAGCCGGTTTGGTGATTTTCCTGGGAGCGAACTCCCTGGGAATGAATCAAGAGCATTGGAGCTGGGGATTCACTAAACTGGGCTGGACGACGTCTCTCTAGAACTAGAGACTTATTAGAACACATCCAGGTTTTTGCTGGAGCATTTCATGCTAAGTCTAGTTTCCAGTTAAGTCTAGTTTCCAGTTAAGTCTAGTTTCCAGATAAGTCTTGTCTCTGAAGAGTGCAGTCAACAGTGACGGCATGAAATAATCTTCCCGAAAGTGTTGGACAGTAGCGCAACATAACCAGCCATGTCATTTCCTACAGCAAGCACTTGGCGTCGATTTCTGTTGCATTCAGCTGGTAGAAACACTGCGGCCACAGACGACACACTTGGTTGGCCCAGTGGATATTAAGTTAAAGTCTCGGGTTGCGAGATTATCACCATCACTCATGGGTTGTCATGGTAGCAGTCTTTCGTACGGGCCCACTTCCTGTCTGCCGCTCTTTCTCTGCCCCAAAACCCACTTCCTCTCCTTCTCAGACGCTACCTGTCACGGCAGTCCTACACGCTCTATTTAAAATGAAACCCTTATATTGGTACCTTCTTGCACTGGTACATTCCTATAACCTATAGAAACCACTGAGATTTATTACTGTTGTTGTTATAATTATAGATTTATCTTGGCTCACACCTCATGTCTTCTGCAGGAAAAAGTATCCCCCCCCTTGGCCTGGGGTTATTTGCATTAGAATCCCATGTTCAGAGATCCCAACGCATGTTTGCGAGGGTCAGAAGGTCAGGTGTTCTCGAGACAATGGCTAATTTGACTTTCATTTAGTCTTTCAGCTTCGCCCTTCATGATTCACTTCCTCCTCAGTCTACTTCCTCTCCTGTGAGAGATTAAGACTGATCTTGCTGATGGCAACAGAACACAGGAGATGAGACGCCATCGCTGCAACCCACCATGTTTCCTCAGACGCTGAGGTTCGCGACTAATATTGGCATCTTTGTCCGTCATTGTTGGTGAATTGGAGCCGAGCGCCATTGTGATTAACGCTTAATAAACGAGTCAGTGGTCACCAAGAGGCACCCACCCGCGCAGCCTAAAAAGATGAAAGACAATGATATGATGTGGGAGGTCTTAGAAGAACAAGTGAGGATGGATGCTTTCAGGCACAATAAGTCACCATTTATAGATACATGATAGATCTAAATTGTGCTTGCTGAAGAGGGAGCATGAGAGTTGGTAGAGCATGAAAGTGGTAGAGAGACAGAGAGAAAAGAAAGAGAAAAAGAGAGAAATAAAAATCTGACTGATGAAAAGAGAAAATGGAAATAAGGGGGCCTTTGAGTACAGGTGAATCTAAACAAGAGCTATTGAACAAGAAAAAGGACAAAAGAACTACACAGGACTAAGAAGACCCCCTCCCTTCAGAAAGCTACTTGCTGGTGTGCCCTGTGCCTTCCACAAATGGGGTCCCACAGGGTACTGGGAGTGCTATAAAAGGCACTGCACAATATTACAATATATGGCCCTGGCTTTCATGAATTCCTCAATGGTATCTGAATTAGGGCAAATATTCTGGCTGAATTAAAAGGGAATACCACCTTTTCTGCATAGTATTTCTCCATAATGAATTGGTTATGGTGTACAAGTCCTTCAGAGTGTTTTGATGTGAAAGTTTCTATGGTACAGAAGCTCAACAGAACGTCTCAAAGTGGTGGTGATAGGAATTAGACATCGGAGGAGGTTGATGCCTCTAATATAAAATGGCAAGGAAAATTCTGTCTGATGCCTTCTTCACAATAGTTTTTCACACCGGGTTCCAATCATCATCACTATAATATAATCCAAAACAGTATGGAATGAAATGATTTGAAACTTCCTTTGTCTATATTAAATCTTTTTCTGTCAAATCATTGAACCACTTTGCATCCCTAGTGCAGAAATGTTTAAAAATAGGAGGAATTTCCCTTTGAGGAAACCCGTATGCTGAGTGATACATAGCAGGCCATGCATCAATCCAATAAAACCCTCATCATCTTCACTCTTGGTTACTTTCTAAGAAAGAAAGGTTGATTTGATGGCTCTGACCCCGTTTCACCAGGTGAGAGTGTCTAAAGCAGACAGGCCTGTTGGGACACCATCTGTCAAGTGAGGTTCGATGTTAGAGTAAAGTACAGGGAGACTGAATGTGAAAACCTTCTGCTGATCTTACTCTAATTGACATTTACCCTGTTTTGCCCAATCAATAGCATTTATTATTGATTTTTGACCCCAAAATGCCTGCACATTAACATTTTAACACACTGCCTTTAAGTAAAGGTGTGGTGTGTATAAGAAACAATAATGACAGTGGATTTCATCTGCAACTACCTCACAGAAATTGATAAAAAGATTCATTTTAACGTGCAGACATGCATGTGTTCAATTCTGCAATGTGCAATGCATGGGCAAAGAGGAGAGTTGGGTACAGAGATGGCCATGAAGAGTCAGAGACTAGATAGAGGCAGTGCAGGGAGGAGGAGTTTATGCTCCGGAATACCTTGGTAACAAGCTGCCTCAGCATCTAGAGGGGGGGAGGTGGCGGAGTGGGGAGACACAGCAACACCCAACAGCTCTTTGACCACACTTTAACTGATAAAAGCAGATCAATGGGGCTGTTTGTCCTTTGTAGTGTTAGACAAAAAAACTGCAGATATCTCCTTCTCTCCACAGATGCAGCAGTCTCGATTAGCACCGTTAACTAAGATTCTCCCATTTGTTGATTAGGTATTCCTGTGACTCCTCCCTTCCCCTTCAAGAGCGTTTTATTGGCTCTAGATCCTTTGAGCGCACGCCCGCCTCTTACCACAAACACATCATTGCCTCTCCACGTTTGAGCGAGGATGAGGAAGGGGGAGAGGAAGGAGGGGGGTGGTAGAGGGAGGGAGAAAAGGGAAAGAGAGGGAGGGAGGGAGGGGGACTAGCTGTGGAAAGCAGAGGCTGTGAGCCGTCTGGCTGGTGACAAGGGCAGGCAGGCGGAGAGAGAGGAGAGAGATGCAGAGAGCGCCGAGGTCCTCCAGCTCAATGGTGCTCAGCGTGGGTGCTGCAAAAAAGCTTCAAGCGGAGGGATTTGAGGGATGCCTCCGCTCAAGGGCGGATGACTGATCTGAGACTCAGGGTGGCATGAACTTTCTCATGCGTGTTCGCCTGGTGCACCAGGAGGCTTGGTGCTGGAGTGGGCTGTATTGACATCCTCGTGGTGGAAAGCTTAGATCACTGGAGGCGTGATGGATGGACTGTCAGTGGGGGACCTGGAATCTCTCTTGACTTGCCCTAATCTTCTCTTGCTGATCCAGGTGTCATGTAGACTTCTTGCCTGTATTCCTTTTACTCTCTCCTGCCTGTCTGTCAATGTTTTTTATACGTCAGTGCATGGCTGAAAATGGCATGCTTTATGTCTGAAGGCAACAGTGGGACGTCATTTTCCTCTCCATCAAAGTCAATGGTATTCACTACCCTTTTTGCATTGCTTTCATCTTCTACTTTGCCTCAAAAACTGTCCGCCGGAAGGTTCCTGTATTTCAAGATATAATTTGCTTTGTTGCAACTGCCTGTGCACTCGCATGCCTTATGACTGGAGTATGATATCAATCACATGGGGATGAAGAAGATTTTTGTGGGTTAGAGACATGTGAGACTAACGCTGAGAGCAGTGGGCACAAAGGACTAAGAAACAGAAGCCGCATCTCTCTTCATCGCTAACGTTCGTCTGGATTTTTTTTTCCCTCTGTCTCTCGGTTGCGGTCATAACAGAGGACATTTCGCAGATCAAATTAATCTATGCCTGTGTGTGTCTGCCTGCCAAACTTGGACCTCATGGAGCGAACTGGCATCTCACATCATAGAACCACCTACCTCATCTCACTAACCCTGGTGAAGGTGGAGACGACCGAGGAGCATGGGGTGGAGAAGGCCAGGCAAAGTGTGGAGGGGGAGACGAGTCAAACTGGAGGACAACAGACACCCCCAAAGACAGACCTGAGCAACGTGGCTCGGGATCCACAGAAAAATGAAGAGGTCACCAAACCAGAAGCCTGGACGGATGTCCAGCACAAAGCAGAGCAGGAAATACTTCTAAGCCCCAGGGACCATAAAGCACTTTTTGCAGATGGTGCTCACCCCAGTGACAGGCGAAAATCAATAACCTCATCCGCAACTGAAAACCGTGGGGTAAAGGAAGCCACAGGAGCAGCTCAACCATCTACAGCAAAAGAAGTTGCTGAATTAATGCAACTCCCAACCACAAGTAATGTCCTAGGACAAGTTAGCAAGCGGCCTATTTCCCTACTAAAGGCACACAGTGGTGCCCTCAGTAGCCGGGAGCTGAGAAAGGCCAGAGACAGCATGCATGCCTCCTCTAAGAGCCTGGACCGTAAGGACAGCAGGTCTGGAATCCAGTCCCCTGCCAGCCCTGCTCCTGGCTCCTTCAGGGCATCTTGGGCTGTGTGTGAGGCCAAGCCCAATCAGGAAGATCTGAATGAAGGGCCTGCGGCTAGAGGGTCCATGGAGGGTGCAATAGCCATGCGGACCCAGAGCCCAAGAGCAGAGAGGCTGAAAGCAGGTTCTACATCTCTTCCAGCTCCTGTCACATTGGTCTCCAAGCCCCAGCGCAAAGGGAAGAGTCGTACTTTGGACAACAGTGACCTAAACTGCCTGTCTGAGGACCTCCTGAAAGGGAAAGGTGGCCAAGTGACATCCGATTTAAGGGCAGGTCAGTCGCAGGGGGCCTCAACGCGCGACCGAAAGATGCTCCGATTTATAAGTGGCATTTTCACCAAGAGCACCCAAGTAGCAACCAGCACTGGCGTGCCACCACAAACTGCTGCCTCAACACAGAGAGAGTCAAGTGAGGATGAAGGTAGGACAGCAGTTCCCATTCATAACTCCAACTGCAGGTGCCTTATCAGGTCATGTGATCACAAAGACAGCCCAATGCACACTGGCCCATTTCAGTGTGGGAGGTCACTTTGGATCTTTTTGATTATTGGTACAGGGACAAATGGATACTGCAGGGAGGACCCTACAAGCTGACAAAAAATTTATAAAAAACTCTTTAAAAGTCATGCATTCATTTTAGTCTGAAGTCTAATTTTGGGGAATTGAGAATACAGTGACTTTCCATGTCTTGTGTTATACTTTGTGGTTTCAAATGCTGTCAGTAGTAAACCCAGGGTCCCAAGCATAAGTTTAGAACATCTAAATCTTCCCTATGTTGTCAGCCTCCCCCCACATGTCCCTGTTCTTGATCCGGAACCTTTGGAATAGGAAACGAATTTGATAATGCCTACGCCAAAGGCTGTACAATTACAGCCAATGTCCTAATCCTACCTTTGATGTTCCACCCACTGCCTGTTTTTTTATCCCAATCACTTTCCTCAGTGGCAGCTTCCATTCTTTTCATGCTGCAATCTCCGAATCCAAGCCATGTAAAAACCAGCCGTTTGATACTACCAAAATTATCGACTGCTCTCTTTGTCAACGACAGCCTTTTTTAAAGAAATGAAAAGCAACGTTAAAATATATCTTGTGCCCTGAAGTGTGAATTTAGACATGAAGGAGGCCTGAAATCCATTGGCAGACCATCAGTGAGAAGATTTACTTTTAGCAGAGGCATTTACTCTCTGCTCTTGGAAGTGGGGCCCCTGAGTACATAGGAAAATGTTCATTATCCTTTTTTTCTGTGCGCACTGAACACATAAGCTTAGCGTGATTTTTGTAGGCCTGTGCTTGCAACCCCAACTTGATGTTCTTCTGGGCTGTACAGATGGAGAAAAGAACAAAGGCCTTTTTAAAATGCGTTACACATAAAGGTGCTTCAACCTTCTGTTGGGAAGGGTGTGATTGTGTCTGTAGCGCTGTGCATGTGTGTGGTCTGTGGACTGCCTGCATTGGCTAGTATGCTTGTATGTGTGTGTGTGTGTGTGTATGTGTGCAAACCAACGCATGCGCGCAGGAAAATATTTACGTATGTGTTCTCCGGGCAAGCTGACGGAGCGGCTGGAGGTGGGGTTGTCATGGCAACAGGCAGGCGGAGGGAGCAGCCTTGTTGTACGGCTGCGTGATGCCAGGGAGAGAGTCCCCAGCCCCGATGAATGAGAGAGCAGGGCTGTATGTGTGGAGCCTGTTGGGAGGGGTGGGGGTTTGAAAAGAACCCAAAGGGCGGCTTTAGAATGTGACACATCGAGCATAGAGCATCCTTTTTTTTTAAACCGGGGCCACTCCGGATACGACTGCTGTATATAGAGGCTTCAGAATCTGCATAAGGATCTTACTGTCTGGCAGCTCCGTCTCATAATGCCCTCATAGAAGCGGTGCCGAATTCAGGGGGGTGGGAGTTTGGGGAAGGGTGGCAGTCCCTATGCGAAAGCCTGTGTTTCCCACAGGAAGTTGGAAGTTGATAGTGGTGAGTTCAGAAGCTTGTCCTTTATTTTGGGCCACAAGCTTCTGCCTGTGAGTAGAACCACCACGATTAAGCAGTGCAGGTCACGCCTGCCACGAGTCACTGCCCCCTCTTCACATGTCCACAGTTGGTCACAGGCATAACAGCAGGCTACTCCATCAGTCACTGGTGACAGCACAACAGCTGGGGTCGAGCCACTCCTTACTGAAACAGAGAGAGAGAGAGAGAGAGAGAGAGAGAGAGAGATAGAGAGAGAGGGGGAGAAATGTGGAGTAGAAGGTGTGGAGGTAGATCTTCACATCAAGAGTTGTTTCTAATCTCATCAGAAAATCAACCTTTGAATGACATTGAGATGGATAGTGGTTGATTGTAAGTGCTTTTATGCATTTGAACTGTTTATTTGCTTTAATACTGCCTTGACCAGTTAAACAACTTCCTACCACCCTAAATACACTTTCACACTGAACTACAGCCAGTTTCTTTTACAGTTTACCTTATTGGAGATTTGCCATCACTGTTAAATAGGCCTACTTCAAGTTTTATAAATCAGGAGAGAGATCTAATCAAAGCGAGAAACATTTATAATGAACACAGAAAGTACAGTTCACTATGAAGGTACTAAAACACAGGCTCCTGCACAGCAGAGAGACACTACTTTCACAATGAGAAGCCACCACCGTTAAACAGGCCCACTTCAGGTTTCAGATATCAGAGCTATCTAATCAAATAGAGGAACTTGAAAAATGAAGAATGCTATAAAGCTTTCAGATACTGATACTGATAATAACAGCAGAGAACTGGCTTAGGTTTTGAAGAGCTGTGGATTCTTATAGGGAACAATCATGCGGTTTAGTGCTCCAGTTGTCCATTAGCATCCATTTACACAAGGGATGGCTTGATACTACACTGATACTGATACGGTGCTTTATGATATTGATAGCAGTTCGATACTGTCTTTTTCCACTGCTTCAACAACTAAGCTGTTCGTAATACATTGGTGTGGATGTACTTTGAATCTGAAATCTCCCTCCTTGCGGGAGCTATATGGGTAATAAAAACAAAAATATAGTGTACATTTTGTCCATATTGGAATTCTGCACGCTTGACTGGATCAGGAATGGCTCTTTGTTAGACATGTTATACAATGTTTTGGTGAAGAAGCCTGTGTCTTAAAGTACACTATATAGGGTGTAGGGAGTTTAGTTAAATATTTACATAATGTTTTTCCAACATCTCATTCAGCGAATATGTCTTGCATTGTACCAATACTGATACCGATACTGAGTATCGGATCGGCACACTCCTAATATATACATTTTGTCAAGTGGACTACTGCTGCTGAGACATATTGCAGCACAGTCAAAAGAGTAAAAGGGAAATTCCACCATAATTTCATAGTAAAGACGTAAACAAAGCTGAGAGAGGTTTGACGTGAGATTACTACGTGGTTGTGTAAGGAAGAAGACGGTTGTGTAAGGAAGAAGACGGCCACAGTTCTTAATGCCTCTCACAGTTCTTAAGTTCTTAAGTTCCCTCACCAGTACATTAAGTGGTTGCAAATACCTAAGACACGTTTTTAAGGCATATTGTAGGGAACAATTGTACAAAAGTACCATTTTTTTCCTTTTTTCAGATTTGCTGCTGTTTGTATTACATGAACAACATCAGTCTTGTTAACAAAAACTAGAAAAATTGCATTTAAAATGACACAAATGTGACAATAGATCTCCCTAAATATCTTAAATAAAAACCCTGTAAAAATAATAAAAGGAAGTCTAAATTACCTCTTTCTGCATTTTTTCTGGACAGTTTCATGAGTTCCTATTAATGACGTTCTAGGCCTTTCTTCACCAATACAATTCAAAGCACTGAATATAGTGTGCTAGACTGCCAGTTAAAGAGCTCTGCATTATTTGATGTCATTATTGGCATTCTAAATTTAAAAATTGTTAAATCAATGTTAATAACATAACATGAAGTCAAAACAAGACGCATTTGACAATTGAAACTCAAACTGTGATGCTGATATAAAATAATTGTGTCCCAATTCAGCAACTCAGTACAAGTCTATTTTTCTTCAGACCTCCTGAAACTGTACAGACTCCGTTTCAGTATGAGAATTTAAAATGATTTAGGGTTATGTGAAGAACTGTTAACGTTTATTCCACTAAATCTTAGTAAAATGTGCTTAGTATTTCTTGTGTTTAACATAAAATTATTGTGTTTAACATAAATCTTTCAGTGCATTTTCTCTATATTCGTTTTCTCCATATTCATTGTGACCTCAACTCTTATAATGTTTCAGCAAGGAACATTCTCGCTGGTGTTTAAAACTAGACATTCAGTCATGGAAAAATATTTAAGACTTGAGTTGTAGAGTTTTTTACAACCAGATATTCTGCTATTTATAACTAAAACAAGAACTACAGTTCATAGTTCAGCTTTTTCTGTTACTGTGTGTTCTCTCTGTGTTTGAACAAGGCAGATGTCTGACTGTCTGTGAACTGTTTTGTTCTCTTTGAAGCATCATGTGGCAACAGTCAGGAATGGACCCTAAACCGCTCTATTCCAGAGCTGAGATTGGTGAGACAACTACATTTTTTATCACCTAGTTAACAGAGAGCATCATCCAGACATTATATTCTGGTTGTTCATGTTTTTGAGGCCCTTAGATGAATACCAGAGTTTAGATTCTCTGCCCGAACCCGACACG
>JBBMFX010000128.1:3528801-3543694 GCA_037832545.1 Rhabdalestes septentrionalis
GGGGAAACGTTCAATTATTAGGCAAAAAAATATCGGCAGCATATATCGGCCATCGGCTGACCCTGACTCCAAAATATTGGCATTGGCATCGGCTACTGAAAAACCCGTATCGGTCGACCTCTAATACTAAAGCACACTAAGACAAGAACAAATCATAACCCCTAAACAAAACACAAAACTGCTGACATATGAGCAAATCCCCAATGTCAAATTAAAAGTCTCAAAAAGCCAAAGTCCAAACAAGACATAACAATTAAAGCCTACGGATTTGAATATAGTGTAATTCTCCCAATAATTATGTCCATATAGTGTATTTATTTGTTTTGAGTAAATGTAAGAATACCTGTGAAATTGCAAGGCAAGAATCAATCTCCAAATTACAGTGTTAAAAATGCTAATACTCAGTAATAAAATACTGCTAACAGTCACCTCAGCTCAACTTATATGTGGTAACCTGTAAAAACGGTGAATGTATAAAAATTACAGCCTTTCTGTAAGCTTTAATTATTTCCTACATCATCTTTTCTTCTACCAAGCAGGACTTAAAAAGCAACTTCGAAATCCAGTTATGTTTTGGCTGATCAATTACATTTAAGTTGAAGAGAAATCAAAGGAAATTTCACAGTGCCACTTCACAGAAAATCAGGCTACATGACATTAATGCAAATCTTTCATAACACTTGATATATTCCTACTTAAACAATGGCTTTTTCCAACAAATGTCAGCTGTCTTAGCATTTTCAAAAGTGAAATTACATTCAAATATAAGCCTTTATAACACTGAATGTTATTGGAATGAGAATGTGTTTACGTAGGCTTAAGTCAGTTGTGAAAGATAAATGCCAATGTTATGAAGCTTTAATATTTTAACGTCAGTCATGTTTGGAATGGACACTATGAACTTGGACCCCATTAATTACATGAAAGAAACTGTGACTCTGGTTTTATTCTCTCCATCAGGGCACTTTATGGAAACGTAGTGAGCGCTCTTTGAACAAGGAGTGGAAGAAGAAGTTTGTCACACTGTCCAACAACGGCATGCTGATGTACCACTCCAACTTCAACGTGAGCCATATTTCTTGAATTCTGTAGTAAAATAACCAGGCTGAAGTCTGTAAGTAATTGGGCAGTAACACAGTTTTGGTGAGTTTAAACTGAGAGAAAGAATCCTGAGGATATTTCAATCTACAGCAGATCACAGATCATAACCTTGTTTTATACATTCTGTCCATTTAAGTGCCCAATTAGTCAAACCGAACATATAGTAATTCTTTACAGTTTATGGGTTCCTGAAGGCATTTTTGGTTTTATAAAGAGCTGTCAGTGGTTCACAACACATTAAATAAAAAGAAACCCTGATCACTGACCTCCAAGAGCCAAAACAACTTTGTCCTTTAAGACCTTCAGAACACCAGGCTGTTCTTAAAATGTTTCATTAAAGCTGCAGCCAGCATGAAGAAGGGCAGAGTGAGTGTAGCTTAAAGAATTTGAAAGAATTCAGCGTCTTGCACACTCCCTCTCCGCTGTGATTCATCCCAGCCTCCAAAGCCCCCCACAGAGGAGGCTGCCGTGCATGCCAGTTTTTGTTTTATCCATGAATAATATATAAACTAAACTCCCCACAGCTGGATTTAACATGTTATACCATGACTTTTGCCTGGCTATACTTTAGTATGAGTCTTGGACAAGTGAAATACATTTTGAATCCTTTCATGTGCATGTGCAGTGATTGACACTCCTCCTGGTTCTGAATAGCTGTCTTGATTTAGGAACGGTGGATGCTTGCAAAAGGCTATACGATCACTAGGTGGCACTAGGGGAGTTACAATTTCCTTTACAAATTATCTGCTTCATGTCCTACTGTCAAGACGGTTTTTGCAAATATGTCAAAAAGTCCTTTTTGTATGGGATACCTGCTATAAGAACTGTCTTTAAGAACCCAAACCCCCCAAACTGTAAACAAAGACTGATCAAATTTTTTTCATTAGCTAAAATATTAAAACGTTTATCCACATTGGCTAGCTATGAATGCACAGTGATTGAATAGCTAAGTAGCTAAGTGGCTAGTAATGTTTTAGCTCCATATTTATGCAGTGATCAGGGCTGCTCAGGGACTTATCAGAAGGTTCTGCCAGGGGTGTGTCAAGAAACAGGATTTCTCTGGTAGGGATTGTCTAATAGGAATTTCCCTAAGCTCTTTACTTATAAATCTGGCTTGACTTTGGTTCTGAAGGTATTTAGCTAAACTAAGAAATCCTGCTTTGGGAAATACCCAAAGATGGCTAATTAATGGCAGTATAAATGTCTTCACTCTATTAGGTCACTTCGTTGTTCAGAATCTTTGCAAAGCTTGTTGGCCATTCAGTGGAATTTCTAATTGGCATTATTTAGTCCATCATTACTATTACGTTATTATGTTATCAAAAACAGGCATATATGTACATAAAAGGCCCTTGTGATTTGGCAAGTGGCATCACTCTATATTACTACTCAAAAAATCATACACTGGGTAACTGAGTAACCAACATCACTTTGTCCTTTAAGACCTTCGGAACACCAGGAGGTCTTTTAGGAGTTTCATTAAAGCTGCAGTCAGTATGGATGACAGGAGAGTGTACGTGGCTTGAAAATGTGAAAGAATAAAACTTCTAGGACTCTCAGTCTCTGCTGTGCTTCATCCCTGCCTCCAAAGCCCCCCACAGAGGAGGCTGCCAATTTCTGTTTTATCCATGAATAATATATGATCTAAACACCCCACAGCTGGTTTTAACTGGCTATACCACAACTTTGCCTGGTGATACTTTAGCTTGTGACCAAAATCAGTTTTGATTTATATATCATCAAATACAGGAATATATACATAAATGGTCCTTGTGATTTGGCAGTGTCATCACTCTTTATTTCTACTGTAAAAACCCACAAAAATCAAGTATCTGAGTAACATCGCTGCACACTACATGCTATTTCACTCACCTTTACTGAATGCATTTCTAATTATTGTGTACTACGTTCACATACTAAGTACTAATATGCACTTTGGGATGCAGTCATAGTACTACACTAAATAGTATATAAAATTACAACTAAATTAATTTTTAATTGGTTTGTTGTACTTTTATATACTATTAAGTCTAGCAGCATGGCTGCATCCCAAACTGCATATTACTACATGGTATGTACACGTAGTACACAATAGTTAGAAATGCATTCAGTAAAGGGGGGGGGGGAATAGCATGTAGTTTAGGACACAGTACAGCGATGTTACTCAGATTATGATTGTCGTGAGTATTTAATGTATTCATTTAGTGTAGTACTATGCATTCTGAGACACAGATATACTCTTGAAACAAATGTCTGCACAGCGCTAGCATTAGTAATGACGTGCTCATTTTGCTTTTCACTCGCTCAATTAAACCTCATTTCAACAAACTTCAAGTGTGTTTTTTTCACACAAGTTTCACTTGTAGCACAAGTTGATGTTATCACTGCAGCGCATCGAGTGGAAAAAAAAAAAAACAGGATGATGCTTGATACTGTAGTGAGACAAAGACAATTTATGCTTTTTATTGTGCACTCTCGCTACATTTTTAAGCTTTTAAGCTACTTTTAAGTTTTAAAAGTCAAACTGACTAATGTGTTCTCCAGCCTCCAGATTTTACTGTGTAATTAAGGAAATAAAAACTTGCTCAAGGGTACCCCAGTGTTGCCACTAGCAGTCCTTGGATTCAAACCCACAGCCCTCCGATCACAGGGGCAACTCACTAATCACTAGGCTTCTAGTTTTTCATTTCAGTGCATAAAAATGTGTCAAATGTCAAATTCCACATCTATCTCCTTTTAAGAACTAACAAAGAAAGGAAGCATAATTGGCCAAAACACTACTGAGCAGCCAGCTATATGACATTTAGTCCCCAAAAATGCACACAAGTGTCTATTTTTCCAGTTTCCTCCCACAGTCCTAAGACATCGCTATATTTCAGTTGCTAAATTGCCCCTAGTTTTGAATTTATGCCTGCAATGCAGTGGACTAATGATCTCAGCTTGAATAAGCAGCTCAGAAAAAGGATGGATGGAATACCGACATATTTACCACCAAAAAGGAGCAAAACAGATTGTGGTTAATTTCAATTCAGTGTGCTGAAGTGCAGGCCGGCCATGAAAATTATGTGAGTGTTCAATTACTTATGGCCTGGGATGCAAGTGAAACAGCAATTAAGGGATTTTATCACTCAAAGCACTGTTTGTCTTGAGCTAAACCAAGAGAGTATGTGTGACTGCAGGACTACAAGCAAAACACCCACGGCAAGGAGATGGACCTTCTGCGCGTGACTGTGAAAGTACCAGGAAAGCGTCTGCCCAGGGCGGCGCCCCCAACTGGCCCTGCTCCCGGGGTCAATGGTCTTTCAAAGGACAAGCCGGCATCTGAAGGGGGCACCTCCTGTGAGTAATACAAACACTCTTTATCATATTATATTCTAATTAATACTATATAATTTAAATAATTACATTATTGATATTATTATTTGAAAGGATTCCACAGGTGTTTACCTTTAGTCTGAATTTTTCCTCGTTTTCTTTTATGTATGCAGCAAATCTTCTAACTGTTGATGAGGGCGCTGTTACAGGGACATTGCCGCAAGACGAACAAAGGGTCAAACGCTGCCCTTCATCTGTGTCCAATAAGGGAGTGAGCATGGGTACGTCAGTGCTTCTCAAAAAAGATCCCTGCCTTAAATAGATGCTCTGGTCCTGTGGATATTAATAATGACACCTTATGGAGTTACATTATAAGAGGACCTCAAGAGAGAGGATAAATAAAATACAAGAAAATTGTAGAATTGTGCAGTACTGTGTAAGTTAGATTTTTTTGTCGGAACAAACAATTTCAGCTCAATTGAATTCCTTATGGAATTATCAGTTAGTACATGAATTCTTTAAGAAGTCAGGTTAAATGTAAGTGTATCGATTCTGTAAAATCCTGCACAGGTTGAACTGTATGACAAAGGTCTGTCTCCTGTGTTCCCTCGCCCTCAAACAGACTCCAGCCTTGAGGGGGCTGTAGGGTCTCCTCTGGGAAAAGATCTCCCCCCATCCTCCCCTATGACTGACAGGAAGAAGACGAAGAGGAAGAAGAGCATGAATGTGAAAGGGGACATTGCAGCCAGCCAGGCTGATGGTAAGCACCACCAGAACTGTACAATAAAACTTGAAATGAGAAATTACAAGGTTATAAAAGGGCTGGAAAAATAACAAAATTGGGAAACTAGTTTGAATATTTACAGAAAACTGATTTACTATTAATTTTAGATTCATAAAATCAAAATGTTAAACTAAATCTAAATCAAATAACAACAAAAATCAACCACATCAACCACAGTGTTTTCTTATGTTACTGGGCGCTAAAACATTATCATTAGCAACAGAGAAACCTTTATTGATCCTCGAAGAAGTTGCTTATATTATGACTCCACAGACACATACAGACACAGAGATAAGGACAATATAAAATATAAAGTCTCAGTTAATCCAATAAAAATACACAATTCACTAAAACTTCTCAGTATTAATATCATATATAAATAACTTAGAGTTAATTAAATTACTATTAACACAAATAGTGGTTAGTTGTGTGCTATGTTATTGCACATAAGAGAGATCAGTAATATATACTAAAATTGACATTTCAATTTACTATCACTACATATTGAAATGTATATATAGTAATAGGATGTTGCACATAATTAAAAGATTCAGCACCAAAAAAGAAAACATATTTAATTATGCAACAGTATGTGCAATAGTCTTATCATGTGTAATATTGTGTGCCCTTTTAATTATTGGGTGCAATGTCTTATATTTATGTCACTGCTTGTGTCAATATTACTTGTATACTACTGACCTCTATTGTGTGCAGTTACATACTAACTACAACTTGTGTTACAAGTAGTTTACTTACTGTAATATATGTATCTATAATATTTATATCCCCGCACTGTGTTTTTTGCATAGTTTATTTTATTGAGTTTGTATTTCAGTTTGTATTTTTATGCATATTTATATTGTTCCTGTCTCTGTGTCTGTGTATGTCTGAGCCATCGGAACATAAGCAACTTCGTACAGGATTAATAAAGGTTTCTCTGCTTCTAATGTCAATATTTTAGCACCCAATAAGATAAGAAAACACTGCGGCTGATGTGGTTGAAACATAAACAATTTCCTTCTCTCTCCGCAGGCATGTAGTATTTTTTGTAGCATAGCAGAGTGTATATATCTGATAACTATGTATCATATAGCTTCCTCTGCTTCTGCATTAATTTTTTTTCTATTCCAAAGTAATGAAGTATTATTGCATTTTCATTCTTGTATATTTAATAATAAAATTTGAGAGGGTGTGCCCCTCTTAAGGCCACCGAATGTGAATAAACCGCCCTGGCTGGGTGTGTCAGGTAAACCAGCACTGAATATATTAAGTCAGAGCACAGAACACATATCCATGCATGGAGAGAACAAAATCTAATCAATGCTCCATATTATAGGCCATTATTGATGAATCAATAAACGGTCCCAGCTTTAGGAAATAAAATAAGATAATGAAATAGCCGGCCTGGAAGAGTTCTATCACAGGAGGCCTGATTTCCTTTGCTTGCTTCTGTTCTTGCGGGCTCCTCTTAATGATGTCTGTGCAGACGTGACACCATGCAACTGCATCCAATGAAATCTCCTTACGTTCTCTTTTGCTTCTCTCCTTTTTCTCCTCCCTCTCTTTCTCTCTCCCCTTTGTCCTCTGCTGTCCTGGGCTTATTTCTCGCACTGCAAGCCAAGCGCAAAATGTGGAAATTGAAAAGCTTTGGTAGCTTGAGAAACATTAACAGAACAGGTAATGAGGAACGGCGTGGATGAGATTGTACTGTTGAGCTCCAGTGTGGCTGGCTGTGGCTCCGCTGCGAGTCTGTGTGTGTGTCGTTGTTCATTTCTCAGCCTTGATGCCACATCATTAGATTACAGCAAATGGATTTGGTTGACCATTTCCATCCTTCTCTCTCTCTCTTTCTCTCTCTCTCTTTCTCTCTCTCTCTCCCTCTCACTCTCTCATCCTCACTCTGTCACTCTCACTCTCTCTCTCATATGTCATTATAATGAGAATTTGATGTATTAGTCTGAGAGCTTCAGTGAGTGTCCTCCATTGATTACTTCCTCTCTGGTAAATAATCGTTGCCTGTTCTTTGCAGAGGAGGAGAGCGCAGACTTCATCATCATATCCAGCACAGGGCAAAGTTGGCATTTCGAAGCCCAAAGTCAGGAAGACAGGGATGCATGGGTCCAGGCCATCGAGAGCCAAATTCTCGCCTCTCTGCAGCTGTGTGAAAGTAGAAATAAGGTAGGTTTGACACTGAATGATGCATCTTTAGCTCAGGGTTGCAAGCTCACCCATAAAAGGGCCAGGATTCATTTCAAATAAAGAGGGGCAACACAAGGTCTTCGCTTCAGACACCTCCACATCCACAGAGGCAAGCACCAAGTGATCTCTATTGCGCACCAAGGGGCAGTCTAGCAAAACGTCACCATTACAGCATTACATTATTTTTCATTTGCCCGACACTTTTATCCAAAGTGACTTACAGTTTGAGGAAACAGGACAGTGTGAGAACCAGAGGAGAGTTTGAAGTGTTTAAATCTTTATGTAGGGTGTAGTGCAATAAGTGCATAAAGCAAGGAGATGCTCTATGAATAGAGGTTTTTGAAGACAGAGAGGGATTCTGCTGCATAGATTTCCTTACATCTGCTGTAAACATGTCTACTTGCCTGTCAAGAAGTGCTTCAGAAGTACAGAGAGTCTACTGAAAACTAGGAAATGCTAATACCGATGACGTTTGGAGAAAGTGTTTTAAGACCAGATGCATGAGGATGGGCTGTTTTTATGTGTTTATCTAGTTGGCAAATGCAGAAAGAGGCAAGATAGATTTTACTGTTGGGTTTCCAAATAAATTGTATTTATTTGCCTCTACATAACTGGTACATCAGTGGGTTTCTGTATCGCCATGGGGGGATTACCAATGTTTGGATGATATATTTGCATAATGCATGATGGGTGTTTTAGTGAGTAAACACTGATTAACAACAACAGGTCAGCATAAAACTGTTCAGTCAAAGCTTGAGGAATGCAGTGGTGGTTAATATTACAAATCAATGAATGTCCCTTAAAGGTGGCTACAACTTAGTATGATTTTTCCAGCTTTGTTCTGATCTGCATGCCCATGTGTACGCAGTTTTGTGTGCCTTATTTAAATTGTCCTACAGTTTTATAAAGAGCTGTCTGCTCTTGAGGCTTTTGTAGCACTCGTATTTGTCTTGGTCATTTGTAGCAAGAAATAGTTGCTGGGGTGAAAAAATAATTATATTTTCAAAGTTGTTCAGCCATTTCTTTATAGCAATTCCGAACTAGTAAGTGTGATATCGCGTTTGTCAGTTTGCATAATATTTTGTTTCAACAAGTGTGCTTTTGTTTTAGCCCGGTTTAAAAATCACCTGCCCTAAAATTTAAGAAGAGTACTGTGTGATTGGAGCTCCTCAATGCACCAGAATCACATCCAGCTTGCAGGACTGACACACGGCTAATTCAACTTGGTTACTCAACTGGTGTTTGTGTGCATATGTTTGTGTTTTTGTGTCAGACTCGAAGGTGCAGCCAGAGTGAAGCTGTGGCACTACAAGCCATTCGCAATGCTAAAGGCAATGACCTGTGTGTGGACTGCCAGGCTCCAAGTGAGGGCTTCATTTTTGTATCAAACTGCATGACATATTATCATGTGCCAATGTGGGCAGCATCAATAACATAGTGTAGATTACACTATAAACAATCCTGATTCACTTCTATCTGCAGACCCCACTTGGGCAAGTCTTAACTTGGGAGCACTCATTTGCATCGAGTGCTCAGGAATCCATCGGAACCTTGGGACACACCTGTCTCGGGTGCGCTCCCTGGACCTGGACGACTGGCCTAGCGAGCTTACCAAGGTACTAACAGCTATAGGCAACCACATGGCCAACAGCGTCTGGGAACGATGTACAGAAGGACGCCAAAAGCCGACACCTGAAGCGACAAGGTGAGTGGAATCTCTTCAGCTCGTTTCTACAATTTACAGCAGCTGATGACGATCTGAGCTTGATGGGGCTGCCAAAATATTATGTTTCAGGTTGGTTTTGGACTCAAATTTCTTGTTCAGTAATAAGCTTATTCTAGGCCTTGTGATTTCAATATTTATCACAGAATGACAATTATCCAGCCAGACACTTAGCACTTAGTAATTATGTAATGCTCTGTAAAACCTTGAATGCAAGTGGCTTCTGGCTTGGGTTGGGTTGGGGCTGAGTGCCATCATTTTGGGCTGAGTCAGGTCAGGTCAAGCCTTGTATGTGCAGGTACAGTTAAGAGTTTGAGCTTCAGTTACCTACCCATGCAGACCTCTAATCTGAGGTACCCTTTTTTTTGCAAGCTGATTCGGTGACCATTTTCCATCAGTTCAGTGTGAATCTACACAAAGGTCCTGGATTCAAGAAAAAGGACGAGGAACCACTGGTGTACAACACATTTGTAAAGATTTTACTTCATTTCACAATGATCTCATCGGCAGAGGAACTTTGACATATCACTCCAGAAAGTGTTAGAAAACTGTCAGAAAACAACTGTTAGAAAATCTGCTAGTACCTCCTCCTCCTGGGGACCTTCCTTGTGAGTTTGTTGAGAGTGCGAGCAATAGATAAGGCTTCTGTTCTCACTTCCAAGGTGGTCCTCCTTGCAAATAAAGCAAATAAAACAACTAAATGAGATCAATAAAACAACTAACTGAAACCCTATTGCTTAATTATAAAACATGGATATATTTTAGATTAATTACTTAATTTGGAAATGCCAACAAGCATCCAAATCCTGTATAACGCCATGCAGGCCAGCCCTACACCATCCAACATAATACAATATATCGTTCTTAGCTGTAGTCTAACCTTGGGACACAGCTTACTGCATCTGATCCAGTGAATCAAGAACTTCTGAAAAAGTGAATTAACTGTAGCAGGTGCAGCTCGTTGTTGGACGGGACTTTGTTGGAAGGTGGTTTTCCAGGGCAAGGGTGGGTGACCAGTGCTGTAGAGTTTAGGTTGAATCCTAATGTGACTCAACAAAAACCTTTAACCTGGATCGCTTGTGTGTTAGTTGGGGTTGAACTCTGTGTGGAAGACAGATCTCAAGGATGAGGGTTGGCAACAACATATGATCAGCTGCAGTCATCCAGTTTAAAGCAATTTTGAGAATTGAAGGTATTTAGCGAGTGCACAGTGATGAACAAAAACATGTAAATATTATAAAAATTGTGAATTCTGTCAAAGGCTGAGGCTGAGGGTTGCAATGGTAACGTTGATCACTGTGCAAACTGCAAGTCTGGGAATGAAGATACAGACTGAAATGCTGTGCCTGTTTTGTTTGTGCTTGACTCAGAGAGCAAAGGGAGTCATGGATCCGGGCTAAATATGAACAGAAGCTGTTCGTGGCGCCCTTGCCGACTCAGGGTGAGAGCCAAGGGGAGGTGACGTCAGCACAGCTGCTCCGCGCCGTCACGGATAGAGAACTTCCCCGACTTCTGCTGCTGCTGGCCCACAGTGCCAAGGAGCAGCTCAACGCCCCACCAGCTGGTTCCCCTCTGCAGCCTCAAAGCCCCTTACATGCTGCCTGCCAGTTGGGAGACGTGGTCATGACTCAGCTCCTAGTCTGGGTAAGGGTGGCATAAACAATTTGAAAATACAGCACTAGACCAGTAATCGGGGCTACATTGTAGCATCAGGTTAATGAATGCATCCTGCAATGTCTAAACATGAAGCCAATGAGAACCCATTATGGCTATTTAATCTAATATAGATGCTATCAAAAGTTATTATAGTAACACATTTGAAATTCATTACATACAGAAGATATACTAGTGTTCGGAAATACACACCAAAATGTGTTTGGTTTTTGTGTGAATATATACATGCTATGATACACTGTTGTATATGCGAAAGCTGGTCCAGTTACTCATTCTGTTTAGTTTTTAAAAATCTACTGAAATATGGCATTTTTTTCACCATTTCTATTCATTTGCTGAGTTGGAAAACCATAAAATATTAAAATGTGCCTTTTGCACATTTTAAATGTTTCCCTAATATGTTAAATTCAGCAAATAAACATTGCCTTGTAATACATTACATTCGTTTGACATGTGCTTTAACACAAGGAAACACTCAAGTTTCAGGACAGTGAGAGGACCAAAGGAGAGTTAAAGTGCTAAAATCTTTTTTGTAAGAAAAAAACTGCTGTTAAAACAGCAGTTGTACATTAAAATGAGCTGAAGTGCGTACCGTACGTACCGTAATTTTAAACTGCTTCTCTCCATAGTATGGAAGTGATGTGAAAGCGAAGAATCCTCAAGGCCAAACGGCTCTAACGCTGGCACGGCAGGCTGGAAGCCAGGAGTGTATGGAGATCCTTCTCCAGCATGGCTGTCCCAATGACACTTCACCAACCACACCCACGCCCGTCCTCTCTCGCAAAAGTAGCATCACGAGTCTCGGACGTGTCAACTCCCGAAGAAGGATCTCATAACTCAAAAGACGTCATGGACAGATAAACATTCCTAACATTCCTTCTTTCCGACAAAACTGGTTCATTTTTTATTTCATTTTTGTTACAAGGCTGTGTGCGTCTCCGTGGATGTTCCTCTCTGTCCTCGTTCACATACGTCCCGTCGGTTTCCTCAGAAAAGGCAAAAAAAAAAAAAAACGTCATTGTGTAAAATAAAATTAGGAAAATGGCTTTTTTTTTTCAAATGCAGATACTGTTTCAAAACAAGCAAGTCAAAAGCAATATTATACATGATAATTATACTGTAAAATATCTATTACAAAGTCAAATGTAGCTTAGAGAATTTCTCAAAGCAATCTGAGGATATGTATTCATTAGTTCCTGTATGACTGTCATTAAAAAAGAACTGTTCCTTATAATAAGCAACTTCGTGTTTATATGGAAAAGGAATAGTATTTGTCATTGTGCGGCATTTCTAAGTGCTAGACTTAATAAACTTCCATCTTTAAACTGTTTGGCAACATCTGGTTGTTTCTGAGTGTTGAAGGCCAAACTGAGTTCACTTAATGGAGGGACATCTGCTCATTTTTGGAAAAATGTGAGTTGGGTGTTGAGGTTATTTGAGCCAGACCCATTCATGTTAACAAATATGTAGAGTATTCATAGACCTTCAAAGTAGTTATGGCAAAGGAGAAGTGAGTGGTCTCAGCAAGTCAATATTGATCAAGTTATTATCCAAGTGCACTTAAACCATTCCTGAATTGGCAAAAATATGTGTGCTGTTAGGTTTGAAGTGAACATATCTTAGGCTAGAATGTATGTGAATTACACTTTCTGGTTACCTGTTTTAGCAGAATACTTTAGCTCATAAAGATCTTTCCATCTTTATTTTCTGTAAAATCCCTCAACATTTTTAAGGTTCTTCTCACCAGAGTATAAATGAACACGAACATGAGCCATTATAGTCCCTCCCTCCCTGCCTGTGAGCGTATATCCATTGTTATCTTTTACTACCCTAACCTGCTGCATATCTTTCCCAGCTCAGTCCCTCTGCCTACCCAATCGATACAGCTCCTTTTCTCCCTCCTTTGTGCCCAAACCATTACACACTTCGCTATACGCCTTTGCTTTATTCTTTGCAACTTCTCTCTTTCCTTACTCTTCATCGCCTTATACTCAGGCCTGCTTTCTTCGTCTCTCTTTCCCACTACTCTCCTGCAGGATATATCAGCTTTCAATCTCTCCATCATGTCAACTAGTTCTTCCCCTTCACATGTCACACTGCCCACATGTATTTTTGTTTCTAAACTGATACAAACAATTACAACTGATCACAGAATTGTTTTAAACTAACTGTTTTAAACTAATCAAAACAATTACAACTGATATGCAAAGAAGAAGGATGATTAGTCAAACCTGAGTGAGTTTTTTTTAATGAGATGGGTAGTCCTTTGATTCTGTTGATTTATTTTATGACCGGTCACTTTCATGTCTATCATTTGACTGTTATATGCATTGAGTAATCTTTTAATATGTGTTTTAAATGGGGGTGATTATTTTCTATACCCACTGTATCTTTCAGAGTCATCCGGTGTGAAATGGTGCTTTGTAGAGAAACATATTTCTTATCAGTGGAGGCAAATGTATCTAGGGGCTGTAATATAAAAAAAAGTACCGGTAATTATATTCAATATCCCAAATGACTAACCTAAACCTTTTCCTTATATATAATGTTGGTCATGATATATTTGTGGTATGTCAGTAAAAAATAAAGTAGCATTTTTTTATTGCATTGGTCAATACAATGCAATATTTGGACCACTGCAGTGAACTGTGAAATGATATTTTTGCCCAGACTTCACCTTACTAATACTGTAAAATATTTCAGGCACCAGGTAACAGTTTCATAACAATTTCCTGTCATATTTTTCCATGGGGGACCTTTTAAAGACTTTAGACCAGATGTGCAGCAGCCTATCCCAGGATTTAACAAGCAAGTTAAGCCAGATGTGTTCAACCAGGTAAGTCACCAAACTGTGTGAGAAACTGGCCCTCCAGGACCCCTGAACTAGACACTTCAGATGTCTGGTTCCTACTAAATTCACTGTAACACACTCAAATCTTTATTGACTTCTTTAGAATTCAGGATTTCACATCAGACCAATCTTAGTGGCCACAGTTCATGCAGAATTTTGAATTTCCTTTTAAGATCTCACACAAAGTGAGGATACAAAGCCAGGATTGTGCTGAAATATATAAATGTCAGCTCACCCATTGTCTAAACGCTCCTGTCTGGAAGCACACTATATGGACAAAAGTATTGGGACACATCTTTATTGAATTCAAGATATACCTTCCTTATATTCCAAGACAATCTTAATGTTTCAGCATACCAAGACATTTTTGACAATGCCATGCTTCTAAATTTGTGGACAAAGTTTGAAGAAAAACCTTTTCTATTCCAGCATGATGGTGCCCCAGAGCACAAAGCAAACTCCATAATGGTTGAAAGGGTCCAGAGTGGAAGAACTTGACTGGCCCACACAGTGCCCTGACCCACACCCCATCCAAGACCCTTGGTATGAACTGGAACAGAGATTGTGAGCCATGTATTGTCGTCCAACATCAGTGCCTGACTTCATAAATGCAGCACAAATTTCCCACAGGAAATCTTGTGGAAAGTTTTCTGAGAAGTGTGGAAGCAGTTCTAGCTGCAGCTCCACAAAGTCTATGTATTTGAACGAACTGTCATTAATGTCCATGTAGGTTTAAAGGTCAGGTGTCCCAATACTTTGGTTCAGAGAGCTTTTTTTAACCAGAGAGTGGTAAAAGTGACATATGATTGAACTACTGTACCACTTTATATGAAACAAGGCCATTTGTTTTATATGTAGACCTACATCATGGGTGTCCCTGCGAGCAGCAAGTGCCTCAGAGTCTGTTGACATCTGCTGTTCTAATTTCTGCAGGCCTCCAGACCTACTCATCACTCTGGGGTTTGGGTGTCTGGCTGGATGCAGAGGTTTAGGTGGCTGTCTGACTTCATGATGAATCTGAAGAGCCCTGTTCTCTCTCCCAGCCTGCTGCTCCTCTGTCCTGCACAGTGAGAGGAGCTCCAGCTCACTGTGTTAGCCATTAGCTTCTGCTTCTTGAAGGGCAGATATTAAAACAATCGGATGTGAAAGCCCACCACCACCGCAACTCTGTGGGTAAATAGGGGAATCTCTCTCTATATTTTTTTTAATTTACACGCAGACAGATGTTTCTTACTAAGCAATTGGA
>JBBMFX010000128.1:3554149-3565220 GCA_037832545.1 Rhabdalestes septentrionalis
CAGAAGTGTGGATCTTCAGTCTTTGCCCTGGCTGCAATGGGGCCTTAAGCCCTCCTCTCTCTCCCCCCGCCCTCTGTCTCTTTAGCACTGTAGACCTGCTGATAGGACATGTTCCTCATACAGGAAGGAGGCACGCTTGGCAGGAAAGACTCCCAGGATGTGTCTCCAGTGCAGCTAACATTGTGAGTACTGGCCCAGGTGAGATTTTTGTGGCATCTGCCCGATGGCCATCAAAACCACCAAAGCAATCTAGTGTACACCCATCATTCAGGGATACAGCTGTCAAAAACAATACGAGACCTGATTTTGAAAGGGACATGTTAACCCGTATTGGGATATTGTTAAGGTTAAGAAATATAAGTATTACTTAATGTAAATATTGAGCCACTACCCAGTCTATAAATATTCTGAATGTAAGCTGTAATTAAGCATTCTGAGTTCAGTTTTTGTGATGTCATAAAAAATGTATTCACTGATGCCCACCTAACCAGTCTGCGGCAGTCCTGCCCCCTTCACACTGCAGCCGAAGTGGAATGTGTTTGTGGTCCGTCGGGTTCCCCCACGGTGGAATCTTTTATGTCTCTTCCAAAGTTCTAGGAAAGCCGTATAGCTGGACAATAGCGGGAAATGCCAGTGTCGTAGAGCAGCGTTTACTGAGAGGCACCGGCAAAGGGGAGGTAGGAAGCCTGCTATACATCAAATCCTCAGTGAGGAAGGTGGCCCTTTAACCCAGCACTGCCTCCCCCTGCCCGCTCCTTTCAGCACCTCAGTAAAACCCTCCCGGTTATAGCCGTCTGGACAAATGATAACGATAACGGTATGTTAATGGGTAAAAAAAAAACAACTGCCCACTAACATCACTAACAACATTTTCCTGGATTTTTTTTCTAGCTCACTGACAGCTGCTGCTGCGGATTTACTGATAACACCTGAAAATTGGCCTGACCAATGGATTTCATGAGGTCTCGCTCTGTGTACAAGTGAAGACACCCTCGCAGACTTAATGATTCCTAGATCCCAAAAACCCAAATGTTGGTGGGGCTGATATTGCGACCAGAACATTCCCAAACTACACTTTCTTCAAAGCACAAACAGTTCAGTGGTGCAGACATGTGCACCAAATGAGCTACATCTGCTGTAAGTGGAAAATTGTGTAAATAATCTTTTTTTGCTGAAACAGTAATTTAAGGGCACATGTTCCATTTGATTTCTTCTCCATTAACGATGTTAGTGTGGGTTGACATGTCAAGAACCACCACCCCTCCTTCTTGCACCACCATCTCCGTAGAATTAAACAAGTCATTTCCACTACCCCATCTTGATGGCTGATAAATATATAAATATATTCTGTCCTCTTTTGTGGTCCTATACTGTGCCTCATTCAAAAAGCACCAGACTGGTGCCAAATTATTAAATGCTCTGGGCTTTGTGACTTCCCAAAACGGCCTGTTTTTGGAATTTAATTTCCTTTTATGGAACAAATTACCCAGGAAGTGTGTGTGTGTGTGTGTTAGGGGGGTCTGGTCCTTTAGGGCTGGGGCCCCACTTAAACACACATTAAACTAATAAGTGGATTGAATCAGATGTATTTGAGCATGAAAATCAACAAACTCGTCTGGACCCTGACCCTCCAGGACCAGAGTTGGGCACCCATGTACACCATCAAACTTTTCTAGCTTAAAAAAGTGATATATTTGGATTTCCATCATTTATAACAATCTTAAAGCTTATAACAGGACAAAACATTGCAAACCAGCCATTATCATTTACAAATTCTTAACTCTGGTGGAGCTGGTGGCCTGGTGGTTAGGGAGTTGCCCCTATGATTAGAAGGTTGTGGGTTTGAATCCCAAGACTGCTAGTGGCAACAAAGAGGTACCCTTGAGTAAAGTACTGTCCGGGCCACCAGCTTCTTCACTTGGTGAATGGGAACTTTACACTGTTTACACCATACTGTGGTGTGTTCACGTATGACAATAAGGGCCACATTATCAAAAAACATATAAACAATGTGTGAAAATGTTATGTCTAGTTTACAATCGTTTGCCTTCAGAACAAAACCACATAGCTCCATTTTTTTTAAATGCAGCTTCTTTTTAACTGTTTCATAAGAATATCAATATGAATGGCTATCAGTAACTCGCATTCAAACACTTTCCTTCCCTTGAAATATTACTTAAAAAATGTTTTAGTTCCAACTGCAATAGCAGACCTTGAAGGTTAATGTTTCATATCTAAAACTCTTTTGAACAGTAGCACACTTGGCCAGCGCAGTGCAATTGTATGCTGAAAGTGCAGTGCACTAATCAGCTGTCAGCAGTGAGGGGGAAAAGTGTCTGAGGGCTGCTGTCGGGAGCCCTGCAGCCTCAGCGCTGTGTGTTAAGGTGGAGGGTGATTTGTGTTGGCTGCGATTCCCTGCTTCAGATTAATGCAATGGCCGGCAGGACGCTCTGTTCTAGCCTTTCGTAAAACAGGGCCACGGTTTGGTCAGCATTTTGTTCGATTAGTAGAATCCCACTCTTCTCCCTCCCCTCTTTCCTGCCCTGTTTTCCCCCATTGTTAAAAGCAGTCACGTCTTTTTTTTTCTTTTTTTTTTTTTTGCACTGGAGCAACAGGAAATGGTCCGTCAGCAGATTTGTGGCTTCTGGAAGAGTCAAAGCGGATCCTGTCCCTGACCCCCCACCACATGCTGGGCTAGACTTATCTGAGGCCCGAACTACTAAATTCAAACTCTCAAACTCTTATCAGGGCAAAGCGCCGGCTTCAATTTAAGTGTAGAGTGTTTCTAAAAAGAAAACTGATGTGTACCAGTTGTTGATCTCTTTTTCTCCCCCTAATTAAAAATTGTCAATTGTGTGTTTCCATGAATCCCTTTGTAATTTTATTTAAATCATTATTTTGGAATAAAAATTCTGTTCATACTCTTGTTTTACCAAGTGGCTACAACAGGTTACCCCACTTGACATTGGTCTCAATTTGTGCAGAGCATCAAATTTTCATATTAAACCACCTACACACTTTACTGGTCAAGTTTTGAACATCACACACAACACTCCGGGGCTTCAGGGGTCTCTTTTGTGATATAATTTAAATATAAATCTCTAATGTCTTTCTAACGTTTCTAACATTTTATCACTAAATACCAAACTAGTTAATAAGAATTTTAAAGTCAGTTTTTAACGGCACTAATTTAGTTACAATATATTTGGATACAGATGTTTTTCCTTTAAAACTCTGAAATTGTATTTAATTTAGAAATGTTAAAGGTCCAACATAGAACAGATGGATACATCATATATAAATATACAAATGCTAAGAAGATAACAATAAAGAAACAAAAAAGAGGATCAAACAAATGACCCTGTTAAGTCTTGGTGTATTAAGAATATTTCTTTATTTTAAATATGGTATCACTCTAACAGGAGTGAAGTTCAGCTGCCCCTGACATACTAAATAATAGAGTAAATTTAAGTGGCCCCTGAACTGTAAAGAACTTGTGGCCTTACATAAAACATAAAAATGTATAACAATTGTATTAAATGTTATAATATTAAATGTTAATTTCCAACCTATACATGTGGGCTGAAGGGACTTTAAGGTCTACCTTTGAAGTCCGGCAGATGGTCTGATGGAGTATTAAATCGTATGAACTTGTTCGATGAAATAACTCAAACTCAAGCCATGTTTCTGAAAACCTTCGAAAAATATATTTGGTCCAAACACTGATTTGCAATATAAATAAAATGCAACAATAAGGCATGAGATCCTAACTTAGCTTAACAGCCTCTATACTCTAAGCTACAAAAAAAAAATGTCTCATTCTTAAAGCTAAATTGCATAAAATAGCTAGAAAACGTCTTCAACTCTGTACTCTAGGCATTTGTACAAATATTCAACATTCAAAATATTGCTTTTATTCCCGCCCACCCCCCAACCCCAACACATCCAAAAGGAGATATCCTGTCCGAATGATAATCACGGTTCTGTTGCAGCTAAAAAGAACAAAGCTGCTAAAAAGCAGTGCGCTACAGGGTACAGCAGAATTCTACACTTTTGTTCTGTTCACACTGACAACAACAAGCTAAGGCAGTTTCTCTCCTCCACTCTGAAGGAGAATGAGAGAGAAAGAGAGAGCGAGACAAAAAGTTCACACAGGAGGTTTTAGTGTGTAGTGTGTGGTACTGCTACAGGTTCAGTCACGTCTCTTCAAAAAAAGATTACGTTGTCTCCCCCCCCCGTTTTTTTCCACCCTCAATGAGAGATAAATGATATTACAAGATGATTTTGGTCTCATCTTACCCTATTCACCAATAAATATACACGTGATGTTTTTAACATTGATCATAATGTTTAAGCTCATCTTAAAAACGTCTGGCATATCTAGTGTGCTTATGGAATCATGTTGGCTTTTGTAAAACGTATATACAAAAAAAACCCAAAAAAAACCCAGAGGGACATGGAAAGATACAACTGGAATCCTTTTCACCCTGGACGTCGTCGTGCTGGCGGCGCTACGCAAAAATAGTGGAGATAAAGTCGCGGAATCGTTTGGCGTATTGTTCTGGGTGAACGGTGGAAATTTCTGCACCGGCCTGAAAAAGAACAAAGTGAAAAACTTCAATTTCGACCACACCACATTTATGCCGCATATAAATAAATGTGCTACAGCCAGAGCTTGATTTGAGAGTGGGTGCAAAAGGAAGCTAGTAATCTATTAAATGACAAAGATCATTGTCCTTAGAAAACCCTCCTTTCCTCCTTTCATTTTTGGACGGTTCTGTATCCTAATATAAAAGTTTAATATGCTTTGTCATACTCCCAGATCTGTCTACAAATGACACCTCTATGGCACTGAGTATATTTGGTACTATATCTATGTTTCTTCTAAATATACAAAATATGAAATATGAATATTAATTCAACATCAACAAAAACATTGTTGGCACGTAGTGACAGTGGTAAGATTGAATTTTAATTCTGAAGCTGTACTCTACTGCTACCAAAGCAACTTAAATGGCCCATATATGTTTTCTTGTATTAAACAGGCTGCTATGGTCACTGTGCATTTAGGAACAACTTGTTAATGGCCAGAGCTAAACTACTGCAGTGGGTATAAATGTGCTGGATTTCATGACCACGAAAAAAAAAGAGGCTGGTTTTGTGTTTCTTTTAATATTTATACAGCTCCGGAAAAAATAAGAGACCACTGCAATCTATTTTTAAATCAGCAATTCTATGAGTCTGGCAACCCAACCATTCTACGCCAGTGTTTGTTAAATTCCTTCACAAGCACCTCCTTCTGCTTTAGGGGGTACTGATAAGTGATCGCCTGAAAAGTATATAAATATTAAAAAAAACACTGCTGCAATCCACAGTGCTGATTCAACCCGCTCCTCTTGCAATGTGACCAGTTGGATGGTTAAACACTACTAAAAGGTCAAAGGCAATTATTTCCATTTAGTTTTTGAATGAGCAAGAGATTTTTTAATTTTTTTTATTGTTCTGTAAACACTGCATCATTCCTCTTATTTTTATGCAGAGATGTTTCATTTACAATTATGCTTTAAAGTTGAGGTAGACAATTTTTACATAACCCGCATAGGCCGATGTCTGCGCATATTAAGCCTGAGTAGCCAAGAGTTGCCAAGTAAAAACAAGCATCAAATATAAACCATCTGCCACAGGGCAAAATTATTAAAGAGCATATGGATAAGATACATTGTTAACTGTTTGTGTTTGAGGAAATCTCCCACAAACAGAAAATAAATAAATAAAATTGTCTGTGTTACATATCGGCTATCAGCCAAATTTTACGGCATCGGCCGTAGAAAAACCAATATAGGTCAACCTCTAATTTAAAGAACAATAATTTTGCAGAGGTCTAATTTTTTTTTCAAGACCTGTATATTTATGGGTTTTTTTTCATATCAGTCCTTTAACCTCCACATTTGACAAAGTTTGTTTGGAATATTTTGGTTTGTTCAGTACACAGCAGTGTTGATTAATGTGCAACAATCAGCAAATTTTCAAAGACTGTACGACTGCAACTGTAGAGAAAATGAGTTCATTTTTGGGGTTTCATGAGTGTTTTATTTCAAACTGCTGAAGTCTAGGAGGCTGAAACATTGCCCTGTTTAAAAAGACTGTTTAATCTTATAAAACGAGGGAAATAGGAAACAGCATTATTCATTAAATAAATGTTGGAACCCGATTAAAAATGTTTTACAGTTTGACAACTAAAGTGAGTATAATACTCACCCCGTGCTTCACAGTCTTGGCAGCATGTGCAGCTTTCTTCTTAGTGTCATATTGCGTCAACACGTCTATAAGGCCCATGAAGTACACCTCCCTCTGCGGCGCTCCTGGAAACCGGCAGGAAGTGACACACATACTGTATGACTGGCAGTTAGAACCCTCCATGTCTAACACATCAGCACTTTCCACAGAACAGTAGAATGAGCACATCACCTGAAAGATTAATCAACTTAATCTCAGCCTTTCAAGAAACTGACCTGGTGCACTTTTGACGGCATACACATCCACATATGGGTCAAACTCCCCGGGGCCCAACGGTTTGAAAGAGTTCATGTAGCCGGCGATGCCCTCAGGTGACGTGCCATAGGAGCCCACCTGTGGAGCCGCATTGAGGCCGTTCTCCGCCTCTCCTTCATCCTCACAGCTGGGCTCCTCGGCCTCCTCTTCTTCACGCTCCGCCCGTGACACGTCATGGATACCCAGCAGCAGGCTGTAGTCCATTATTTTCAGCCTCACTAGAAACTACAACATCCACATCACAACAATTTCATGGTTTTAACTAGGATTACAAAACCAAAAATATTGTTAATAAAAGAGGTTGACTTAATACACAAACACTTAGCACATTAAAAATACCGTTCACACCCCAGTCCATACATGTATTTATATTTTTTTGTGATGTCACAATCAACGCATTTACAAAATGAAAACAGCACATGGGCCCTAGCATTCTCTACTGTTCAGAAGTACGGACTGATATCACAAAGCATTTTCAAGCCTTCTGTATTATAGCATTATAAACCCACTCCTGGGGCAACACAACATTCAGTCTACATTATCTACATTCTTTCTCCATATTGAAATTGTGCCTAGGTTCTATTTGGATATTAGAATCATCTTATACATTGCTATTCCACTTTTTTTTTTTAATGTACACACCCAAATGTTAGTCAACAAAACAACTTCTACTAGCCCAAACGATCCACTACAGCATGAATTTACCTCCACATCTCTGTTAAGCTTCTCCAATATCATTTCTTTCTCCTCCTCAGTCACATACACCTTTTGCATGTTGTTCCTAAAATCCACGTCCTTGAAAGTGGGCAGCTCTTTTACCTGTCATTACCAAACGGAAAAGGAAAGGATATTACAGCAGGATTTAACGGTCAAGTCTTTTCTTAAGTGTTATATTTTGTGGGGGGAAAAATATTCCAGTAATACCTTCTCCTTATCACTGGCCTCACGTGATACCAAGGAACCCTGCGGCAAACCAACAGTCCATATAAGCATTTTAAAGAAGCATAAAGACAGATACAATCATGAGTCATCGTAAAATATCAGCACAGTGGTAAAGAACGCCCCCCTGTGGCCTATGGTCAGTAGCACACAGGGAGAATGCAGCCGCATTCTCAAATGAGACATTACAGCGGGACAAGCAGGAGCATCAATTAGGTCCAGAGTGAGGGCTGACCAAAAGACACACCATGTCAAATGGATGGACTGTATGAGTTATAAATACACAAATACACCCTACTGACATCTGTGGCCTTTAGTGCAAACCAACAGCAATTACCAATGGCAAGACATCACTATTTCTTTTCTGATGCAAATATTAAACCTTGAATTTTGGCCAAATATACGCATTAAAGCAAGCTGTTTTTAAGGTAAGTAACAGTAAGTACACAAAAGCACATACTTAAAAACTTGAGTACTTTATGTCCATTGTGTGCATAAATACATTAAAGTAGGTTATCACTACTACCCCTACATATAAAAACATGTATGCACTACATATAAAATAGGTGATCATGCTTAAAATGTTTTGCTTATGTAATGTAAGAGCTTAATGTAACTACTTAGTACTTTTAGTACTAAGTACTTTTAGTACTAAGTACATATAAAAGTAGTTACTTGTGCTTAAACTACTACCTCTACTGATGTAAACACTTACATAATACGGACATAAAAACTCATGTGTGCTAAGCTCTTGATGTACTTATTACTTTTTGTACAAAGTTCATAAAAGTAGTTTATTGTGCTTAAACTCCTGCCTCTGTTTATTAAAAACATCTGTAATAAGTATTTAAAGTACTTAATAATTACATTTATATACTGAGTAAATACATAAAAATAAGTTAGCATGTTGAAAGTACTGTTTTTCTTACCCCACACAAGAAACATAAAAAACACTTTTTTTTATCGGTAAAACCCAGTGCAGCATCTTCTGCTTATAGTCTTGGTACCCACTGTATGTCTAGTCTAACAGCAAGAGAACCTCCAGCTCTACATTCATTAGTATTCAGCCTCAAGTCTCTCACCTTCAGATCGTATTTCCTGTGGACAACAAGCCTGTGGCTGAACATGTTCCTCATGACGATGAGATAGGTGTCCTCGCTCTCCACACTGACGCGGTACATGCCCAGAAACTGCGGCAGGAGTGTGCTGCCATGACACTTCACTATGTGCTGCAACAGAGCAAGAATCAATGAGTGGCTGTGAATTTACTGAGATAAGGGTCCTCCAATAACCCCATTATGAGGTATCCAAGGTTTTATTATTATGACTAATATTACATATGTAATTTTACTCCTTGATTTATATATATATCACTCTATTCTTTGTGTTGCACTGTGCTTGATAATAATAGAGTTTCCCTCGAGATAAATTAAGTTCTTTCTTTTCTTCCGATCTTATATTTACATGCAGCTATATTGGCTTTACGACACTGATTCACTGACCAATTTCCCGCATTGAACTTAAACAACACATTTCCACATTGCAGTGCATTTAGGGATGGGTGTATTAGGGATGGGGATGGGTGTTGAGAACCTGTACTGAATTGGCACTGGTGCCTGACTGGAAAGTGGTAACATAAGTGTAAATTGACCATTTGTCATATGCAAACACACCACAGCACAGAAATTGAACAGCACAAAATTCTTCCTCTGCATTTAACCCATTGACTAAGTGAAGCAGCAGTTGTTTGGAGACAGTACCTGGCCCAAGGGTACCTCAGTGGTGTCACTAACTGTCTTGGGATTCAAACCCACCACTTTCTGGTCGCAGGGGCAACTCCCTAACCATCAAATCAAAAGACTGGTTTTGAAGTGTAAAAATACACACTGTAAAGCAATTAAATGAATTTGAATGCTAATGTATTTCTTCCAAATAACCACCCATTGCCCTTAACACAGAAGCATAGACTTGCAGCATCCTTTCCAGGCATTCTTGGAAACTCTCCCAGCAACTTTTCAAGCAGCAAACAGTTCTGTCTCACATGCTGGACAATCATTTCCAATTTGTCGGTCCAGTTCGCCCCATGCAGCACGATGGAAACTGGTTAGTGGAAGGTGTAAGTCTCACAAATTTGGACTTTTCATTGGATTGGATATAATTTTGAAGAATATTTGGGATCATTATCCTGTTGAATCATGGAATTTAGACCAATGATATGAAAACTACATCATTATGTGATGTTAAATAGCTGGTTTGCAAAAAGTGAATATCAGTGCAATTAAGACAGACCTGGTGTCTCTTCAAAACGAATCGTCTGAGCCTCTGTGGCTAAATAATGTGGTACTTCAGACTGGAAAATATTGAAAATGATTTTTTTTATGCAAACATTTTTGAAAAAGCTACTTTTTAAAATCCCAGCCTGTGGTGTATATACAGAGAACAGTTGAACTTCTTTTGTCAAAAAACAAAAACAAAACATGTTTTATATGATGTCTTTAGTTTTTGTTAGAATAATATCAATAAGAAAACTGATCAGCGGGATCAGTATCAATATTGGCATCAGTCAAATCCCAAAAATATCCATCCCTAATAGCACACTGTATGGCTGTCTACAAAACTGGCCCTTGTAAACACACCCAATGCACAAACAAAGAGCAAATAAAATACACTTGGTGAGAAGTGATATAAATACTATTAAAGATCTATGTACTTTAATATCTTAATATCTGATTGATTAATACAGTGCCTTGTCTATTAATGGTTCTTCATTATTAACAACACAATTTTGAAAGTAATAAATAATACATCAAAAGGCTTAACGTATTGCATCCTTAATCTGGGATCAATTACATTTTCTGATTCTCATTATATGTTGATTTTCAAAGGGAAAATACGTACATAATTCTTTGTCCAATATGTTAAATTATGTAAAGTTTGTTGCTTTATTTTCACTGTTTGACTGAAGGGAGTGTGTGCAAATTCCGCATACATCTGTACAGAATGTACTGAACATTTTGTGAAGGGTGAATTAATACAGAGTGCGTTCATTTATATTTCAGATTGAACTGTGATTCAGCCATCAGGATTGGAATGTAACAAAACATGCAATAAAACAAAAATATGCAGCTGGACACCATAAACCACCTCTGGGATTAATAAAATACAAAGTACACAGTTTCTTCACTGCATATGTCTCAAGCTGTCCATGGCGAAATGGCACTACGCAACCTACTGCAATACATACATACACAGATCCATTCCACTCTACATTATACAGATTATAAAGCTCTGGACAGAACACATGTGCACATCTGGAAAGGGCATGCAGAGTGGCAGTTGAAAAGGAAAACAGAAAGCCCAAACATCTGTTTATGACGCAGCAAATATTCTGAACTCCTCACAAATTCCTGGGTGTGTGAAACCGAGCCCTCGGGATCTGTAGAAAACCTGGATGTCATCCAAAAAACTAGAGCAAAGCAGTTGTTCAGCATAACCTCTGACCATTCAGCTGCCTCTGAATCAGACCCAGCCCACAGAAACTGCATAGCTTTCATGACAAGCCACAATAAACAATCGCCTG
>JBBMFX010000128.1:3571849-3581927 GCA_037832545.1 Rhabdalestes septentrionalis
TCCCCACATAAATACGCTGAGCACCGGTTCGCTGTCCCGGAAAACTTTCACTTTCTGCTGGACAAAGTGCTTCTTTTTGGTCTTGGTTTTTGGAGCCAGCATGACCATAGGGCCCGTGGTGCTGTGAGAGGCCATCCTTCAAGCTCGCCCGTCCGGCTGAGAGTGAGAAAACGTTCCTGCTCCTGCCAGCAGGAGGAACCGACTCGATTGAACCGACTCTTCAGGACAAACCCGTCTCAATGATTCACAAGCATTAAAACGTATAATATCACATATATAACATGTGGTTGTATAATTCCTGTTGCATCTGACGTCCTCTTGTACCCAAAAACACACAACACCAACACTCCTCCCCTGAATTTCCCTCTCCTCCACCTAACACACTGAAAATGCTACAGAAGTATTGGGACATATTCCCAGGATTTGGGCTAGTGCCCTTACTTCCAGTCAAGGGTCATCTTAATGCTTGAGCACACCAAGACACTTTGGTCAGCGGCATGCTTCCGACTTTGTGGACATATGTTTTCCAGCATGACTGCCCCAGTGCACAAAGCAGGTGCCGTAAATAAATGGTTGATGAGCTCATTGTGGAAGAACTTGACTGGCCTGCAGAGAACCCTGACCTCAACCCCATCCATTCACTTGGGGATAAACTGGAATGGAGAGTGTTAGCCAGGCATTCTTGTCCAACATCAGTGCCTTCCAAGAAGAGTGGAAGCTGGTATGGCTCCAAAAGAGTAAGCAATTCCACATTAAAGTCAATGTACTTGAACGCAATATCATTAGAGTCGCAGTTAGTGTAATGGTCATGTATATGCGTACCAATACTTCTGACCATTAAATGTATAATAAGTGTGAGGCTTTAATCATTGTAGGCACATTATTTGGGCTTAAATGAATTATTGTATAATTGTATTAAATGAATGAATTGTTGACTCGGATGTTCGATACATTGGCTTGAATTGCTTGGCAGAATCGGTTCGTTAAAATGATTCAAACGTCCCTACTCTACCTCTGGCGCCTGAGCTGTCAGTCAAAGGTCGGCGGGGCGGGGCGAAATACGCACACATACACATAGACACACACAGACATGTCTTTTTGATGTTTGACTCCTGATTTCTTTTCATTTGATGGACTTTTGAATATCACACACAACACTCAGGCAACCTTAAATGTGGCAAAAATGAAATGTTTTAAGACAACTGAGAGAGGAATCACCAGTAGATCTCCCTGGTTTGCTCACCTGGGGCGCCGTCACATGTTTTCCTGATGGACAGGTGTTGAGAACCAATGAGGAGCCGAGTGTCGGACCCACGTGACATATTGTAGGTGGACACGTGGAGTTGAATGGTGAGTAGGAGCGTGTTTCTTTTAGCTTAGCATTCCTGACATTCATCTTCTGTCACTGCACCAGGGGTGGAACAGGTGCAGCCTACGTGGCCTTTGTGTATGGTGGGCCAGAATGTATCAGATCAAATTAAAAATCCATATATAATAAAAAAGTATTGGACAATTGGAGACACTAATAAGTGCTCGTATGTTCATTTAGGTGGCACTGTGTCCAGTTTCAAAAATATCTGCTGAAAATAGGTAGGAAATGAGAAGCGGCGTGGATCACTGGATCCCTTGGATGACCAGTTTTTGTTTTCATTTTAAGAATATGACCTGCTTCTTTGCCTTCTAAACTAGATGTTGGGAAAATATTGTTGTGATACAGATTATACGTGTATGAAATGCCATCAATAATGTCCAGTTTGAATAATTTCTTGGGATGTACACGGTATAGGGATATTCCGTTTATTTTCTATAACTAGAGCTCCCAAATAAAACACAGTAGACCATCGTGTATATGGTGATATAGCTTATATGTGCTTTTTTCCCATGGTAATTCATTTATTTTTTTATTTATCTTTTCTTGCACCTCCTTTGCAAGGACCTGCAACCACTGGCACACACACTGATACAAGAGGATGAGTGTGAATTGGGTGTCATCACACATTGTGCACTTTCATCATTTTCCCTTATGCATTTGGATGTGAGGAAAAATACATACAGACTTTAAAATGAAAAGCTGCATTGCAACAGAAATAGAAACGTTTGATATTAAGCATTACGATGGTTTGTTTAGATTCTGAGCCAAAAAATAGCAAGTGTCATGAAGTAATAATCATTTAAACATGTACAGCAGTAAAGCAGTACTAATCTGGAGGGTGTGTTTAAGTGTGTGGGTTTGTTTTCAGAAATGTGCCGTTAAAACTTTTCTTTTTTATGAGTGTCTCGGTAATGAAAAAAAAAATAATGCTGACAATATAAAAATACATGGCATTGTAGTTCATTAAATAAACCTGCAATTTATATATATATATATATTTATATATATAAAATATAATATTGAAGTATATAAAAATATGCCTAACAACTTCTCTGAAAGAGTAACAGCCATCAGCGCTCAAGAGTGTGTCACCCCATGTAATCTATTTATCACACACACACACACACACACACATACATACACACCCTCACACACACACAAAAATGCATTTATGTACAAACAATCCACTATGTATTAGCAGTCGGCGTGTCACTTTGACACAAATGAAAGGACTGAATGTTTTCCCAAATCATGTGCACGTAGGATAATGTGTCTAAGTCTCGGTTACATGGCAACAGTTCATGGCAGAAGTGCGAGGGGTCTTCTAGGAAACAAGAGTAATACTCCAGAATAAATTAGACTGAAAGTTATATTTCGCTTTCATACTTAATAGTTTAAGTCAGTGTATCTCTGGAGAGGGGGAAGAGGGGATGCAAGGTTAGTGAGAAGCAAAATGGTAGCCCCATCAGATTTAACAGTATTACAGCCTACTTGGAAAGACACAAAAACACAGGCAGTGATGGCTATGGCAAAGAAAGGGACTCTACTGTTTCGGGGCTGGGGCCATTAGCTCTTAGGGACTTTGCGGCCTACCACAGCTTAACTGTTGGCTCTGTGCTTGCGCTGTCCATGCCTGATCCACCGGGGTGTGCGGCGACTTTATGGCAGTGGGTACTGACCAGTATCTTTGGTTGGACTGGTCAGGAGTGGTTGGATATAGGTGTTTGGTTCCCGTTATGGCGTGACTTTATCCCTGGTGTCTCCTGGCCAGGCAGTGTCCAGCGCAAGCTAAAATCATCATCCCCTCTCCCTGCGTCCCTCCGCTCCCTCTTCTTCCTCCTGGCTCAGAGCTGTGGGGCCGCTTGCCACCCGTCACTCTCCGTCGCATGGTAAGGCCCCATCCTCACCAGCGCGAGACTGCAAGGTGACCCCCAGCTCGTCCACACACCAGCAGTGGCCACGCTGCATGCCCTTGGAGGAGCGACACTGTAGAACACGGGACACATGCTCAGCAGAACTCTGGAGCAGAGTAGCCTATCATAATGTCCATAAACATTGGTAAAACTTATTGACAGACTTTAGTGTAAAGTGTCCACTTGTCATACATGAATAGCAAATTGTTGTCTGTATTTAACCCATTCACCAAATGAAGCAGTGGGCAGGCAGGAACACAGCATTCGGGGAGCAGTGTGTGAGGACGGTACCTTGCTAAAGTGTCCCTCAGAGCTGCCAGTCGCAGTTCAGGGATTTGAACACAGGACCTGCAGGCCACCAGCTGCTCCCAAGACAGTAGCCTTCAAGATGGCTGGTAATTCTGTGTTTAGCTATGTACCTGCTCCCTTTTGACCATGTTAACATATCTTTCAGTGCTACGTCTAATTGAGATGATTTTATAACTTGAGGTGACGTTACAACTTCACACAGTTGGAGGCAAGTTTGTCATTGTTGAGGTGTGCAGTTTGTGCAATGCTAATTCTGGGCTAACTCCTGGTTTATAAGCTCCCAATGCTTACAACAGAATCAGAGCTTTGAGACAAAACCATGTTTGACATGTAAATGTAATTTTCATATATGTTCCTTCTTTTTATCTCGCTTTACAACTAGACCATAAGGACATTTTTCTATTACGATTTTATGTTGTGCAGGGCTATGTCCAGGACAGAATACTAGTTAGCTACCACTAGCTTGAAAGAGTGCTTTGCATTTTACATATGGTATAGAATCTAAAGCTCAAAATATCCTGAACCAACAAAAAGTTTAACTGTTTCAGGCAATAGTTTTATTCTTCTAGTTGTTTATCTCCTAAAACATACATTTATGTCATTATAAGTGTGAGAAATTAGGATGAGCTGATTATTTACTTTAAGCTCATGTCAATGTACAATGACTAAATGGCAATAACATGTGACAGTTCATTATGAGTTTACAGAGGCAAGATAGCTTAGGCTAGCCTAAAAGAACTCTTGAAGGTTATTTTTTTATTTGGGTGTTGAATTAAAAGAATCTCAGAACATTTCTATGTTGTTAAGGTACACCTGGTAAAATGTACCTAGCTAGCCTACGTTAGTTAGTCCAAACTTGCTGCCGTAAATGACGCAGCTGTCTCTGGTACAGATACTTAGAGGAAGAAATGTAGCATTTATTATATTTCCTATATTATTAGAGTATAATCTGGGTTTGGTTTTAGAATTAAGCTACTGAAGATCTGAATTGTCAAGAACCTTGTGGTTTTGTGTGTTTTTTTTTTTTGAAGGGTATATATTTTCTGCAATTGGTGTATGTTCTGCAATTGTGAATAATTATAGTCAAACCAAGTCAAGCCAAAAATACTTTTCACCCACAAATATTTTTTTTGTTCCATTTTTTAGTTAATGTAATCTTTTTAAATGTAATTGTTCCATTATTTAGTAAATTTAATCTGATAACAGGACTCCATTTTCAACGTACCCCAAATGTAGGTGACCGGTCAGGACATTAGAGTTTAATTGTTACTTTTTTTAGTTGGCATGAAGCTGTGAGTGTTATCTAACTAACAAGCAAAACAAAAGCCAGAAGCAGGTTTTAGCCAACAAATTAATGTTTTGCTCTTAAAACTCTTTCTGAGTTCTAGTGCTGATCCTAGTTGGGGAAAACACCAAAATATACTAGGGGTGGTCTCCTCTACAAACACTGTTGATGACCACTGGTATAAGGAAGACTGAAATGTTGCTTTAACCTGATTTTCTGTACCTGCTTTTTTCTGTAGTAGCCACGAGTGTCACAGTTGGGAATGTAGATGTCACGGTCCGACTGGAAGACGGTGAGCTCAAGACCCCGCAGCACGGCATTGAGCAGCTTCCGGCATGGAGCCTGTGGAGGAAATGAAAGCACAGAGGGAGAGATGGTAAATATGAAGCAAATAGACAACCTCTCGCATACCTGTGTGATCAAGAATGTGATAAGATACGTCCAGGCTTCATTCTGTTGAAGTCTGGTGATTTTTCAGTGAGCATCAGGGATCCCATAACACTCCTCCTTGCTCTTCACAGCTGTGTGTGTTTTTTTTTTTTAAGGTTTCTGGGTGAAACAGCTGTTTCTGCTTTGCTGATGATAGTCAAAAAGAGATGAGATAGACCATGAGACACTTTGGACAACAATCTTGGGAAATGATTCATGGAAAATGACGGTCTTTCCATCATCAGCAGAGCATTTAAGTGTTCGAATCTTGCTCACTCAGCACCAGGACTGCAATGGACATATGATAATAGGGGACATTTTAGAAGGTGAGATTCATGGGCAGATTTAAATTCCCCAAGTGAGTAAGCTTAGTCATGGGGGAAAGAGTGGAAAATAAACAGTAATGAGAAAAAAAGCCTCTGCAGAAATGAACTATAGAATGACAAGACTAACCTTTTCAATTTCACCACTGTGTGAAGGATGTGGGCCTGAAAATACAAGAAGATGGCAAAGGTTTAAAAACGCATTTCCAGAAACCATTGCATACAAATGTATTAGTCAGAATGAGAATGTTTTAACCCTTGCATTTTTCTGCTTGGTCGCAGTAACTTGTAATGAACAGTAGATGGAGATGGCTGCTGTATGAATCAGCACCATTATAATGTGAGTGACACACACACACACACACACACACACACACACACACACACACACACACACACATACAAATGATATACATCTACCTGTGTATTTTGGTTAATTTCTGTGTCACCATGAGACACTTGAGCACTTCCGTAGCCCCCTGACTTATGAAACACATATGGTTACTTACACACACATACACATACACATACGCACTTGCACACACACATGCACACACATATAGACATACAAGAACAATGACAGCAAGTGATCTGTTAAGCATCAGCACAATTGCACCACCCAAAAGCCTCAACTCACAGAAATGCTTTCATACCACAGAGGAATTTATTGTCATTGCATGCAAACCAGCAGCTATTCCTGGCGTTTTTATGCTCCTGCCCTTCCTCCACTAACATTTCTGTCATCCTACCAGCGTGCTGGACGAGGTGAACGCTTGCCAATGCATCCCTGGAACCTGAAACACATGCTGCTGCTATTTGCCGGAGCGCTTAAAGCGGATTATGCCGGTCATTCTCATGCTGCATGCTGCCCCGCAGAATGATAGAGCACAGGAAGAGGCTGCGCTGTACCAGCGGAGCTGTGGAAGAGCACGGCCAGTGCAGTCAGGGCAGGGCGAGGCTAGAAACCCTGGATCCTTTGAGAAAAACTTACAAAGTTACCAGAGCTGGTAAATCTCTGACTTTCTGGTAATTTTATTTGACTATGATATGTTAAGAAACAATCCGATGCTTCATGCCATCTCACATTTCACCACATTTGATTTTCCTTTTCAGCAGGTTTCAGAGTTACTCACTTAATATACAAATAGATGATCTGTCCACACAGTAGTACAATACAGACATAAAAGTGTACACTCAGCTTTATTGAGAAATTGATGCTTGAAAAAAGCATTATTATTACTATTGTGATTCTAATCAAGTCTAACATCGATCCATCATAATGAATTTGGACTTTTTTCACACCTTGAAGTAACACAGTATTAAATCTATGTTCCTGGTGCCATGCCTAACTTTTGGCCCCCGAACCAATTCCCCTCCATATTTGCAACAAGGGCAAGAGGTGTCCTAAGACTTTACCTGCAGGGTACGGTCTCTCGGTGGGACTCATCTTGTGCTTGCCGCAGACACCCCTGCCCTGCAGCAGAGCCTGTAGGGGGCTGTGCTCCCTCGGAGGGGGCATGCAGCGCAGGCCCTTGGCGCAGCTCAGGGTGTACACCCCACATGGCTCCCCCAACGCCAGGAGGGCCGTGCTGGACATCCCCACATGGTCCCGAGAGGCCCGGCCCGCACCCAAGGGGTCTTTGCAGGATGGGCAGAGCTTGTGGGGGCCCAGTCGGCTGGCCGCAGTCCAGGAGCCGCAATGAGCCACCAGCAACAGGACAACAGCGGTCAAGTTGGAGAGGAAAGGCATCTTCTTGCGCTCCGGTCTCAGGAGGCTCTCCATGCTCCCTTGTATGCTCGTATGGACGTGGCCGATGCTATTTCTGGATGTCTGTGTTCCTCTTTCTCCCCCCCAAGTCTGTTTTCCTTACACGTTCCTCAGCTTCAGCTTCAGCTAGGTGCTCAGCCCTGTTCAGTCGTGCGGCAGCCAGAGGGACACGATCCGAGAGTGAGGGAGGCTTTTAAAGATCAGAAAGGCGGTGATAGAGAGAGAGAGAGAGAGAGAGAGAGAGAGAGAGAGAGAGCACAGTTATGACACCTTCAGGGGCTGGGACTGAGAGAGAGAGAGAGAGAGAGAGAGCACAGTTATGCCACCCTCAGGAGCTGGGACTGAGAGAGAGAGTGAGAGAGAGAGAGAGAGAGAGAGTATAAGCAAGGCAAGGAGGGAGGGAGAGAAAGAGAGAGAAGGGGTATAGAAAGAGAGATGATTTTTCCTTTCAGAAATGATCAAGCTCCAGCTTTTCTTCACCTATAACTGCATGTGGAAATACTCCTTTACCCAGCTTGTGTCAAGCACTGCACACTTCTGCATCATATATTAAAATGTCAGACCATTCTGGCAAGGTTTGCCATGGTAACACAATGAGGGTGAGGGATTCGGTTTCTCTCATGACTTCACACTTTAAGAGTTGCACCATCAACTTTAAGGGTGTCAGAAAGGTTGCCTGATGCACTTTATTGGCTGTAGATGAGCAAAAGTGCATGTAAATTGATATGTAAATACACGAAGATCATATGACTGAATTGCAAGTTTTGTATTTCTAAGAAAATTTCTAAGCATAGAAACACAGCGTACACAAAATATCACTCTTTAAAGATGCACATGCTGCTACATGCAGAAAAACACATCCATGTTACACTTGTTCTTGGTTGCTGTCTCAGAGTTTCTGTATTTTTTATAGACTGGTGGCATATTTGTTTATTCTGAACTGCTGCTGATTTTTGGAACAAAAAATGTACATTGTACCACAAGTTTTTTGGGATGTTAAAATAAATGATTTTGTACCAAATTGCACATTTTTACTTCTAGTTTAGAGTTTATGGTATGTATTATATACAGGAGCTCTAGATTAATAGCTTAGATGACATTTTGGCTTTGATCTGTGCTGTAGTATAAAATATTGGGGATAACTCTGTTGAGATGCTACTGCTTTCTGCTACGGAGGTGCCACGTCTCTGTGTTTGTGAGACTTAGGGGTGGCACTGCAGCCAGGAAGGCTTTGGTCACCTTGAAGTTCATGCTGGAGAAAAAAGGCATCATCTGGATAATAGTGGGCAGTATTTTTTCCACAGAATGAGAACAAGATGATCCATTCCAGCAGCTAATAATGCAATCCATCTATTCACTCAACCCTTTCACTCTGTCCTTCAGTGGGAGATTTTGTGGCGTTCCTTAACCCGAATACCACAAGGCCTGGACATTTGATGAGCCGTCGTCTACTGCAACTAATAAAATTAGCAAAAGCGCCATATTCTTGACTATGCTACTTAGACTGCGGATTTACAGTGAATGTCTAGATGTGGAAATAGATGGTTCTGTTTAAAAGCATGATTTCTGGTCTCAATCCTAGCCACAAACTAGGGTCTTTAGAAACCTGTGATGTTTATGACAGTGATACTTTCAGTTCACAAGCAGCCAGGAGGGTCTTGCTAGGATCAACTTTGAGTTTATTGTAAAGGAGCATAATTCTTTTACTTTATCAAAGACATGCAGGTAGGAGTAGAGCCAACAGGAGTTAGATGATTATGTAACCATATTGATATGTGTGGTCCTCGCACCCCTCGAACAAAGACATGTTCGGCCCTGGCCTAGCCACTGTGTTGTTCGAACGAAATGTAGGCAAGTCTCTTGCTTTTAGTTAAACAGCTGTAAGAATCCTGATGCAGAACTTCTCTGAACTCTGGGAAACCCCATAAGGCTGAGGTTCTCAATCTCTATCTTTCTCACTCTCTCTCTGTCCCTCTCTCATTCTTGTGTTCTTATTTAAAATGATTAATCTTGGCAAATGGAGCACAAATCACCTGCCATCATGCATTCCCATCTAAGGCCTAGAACCGTGCAGCCCAGCCCCATGCTCAGCTTCCACATGTTTTGTCAGCAGAATGTTCCAAGAACAATGTCAGGCTAGTGGGAACTAATGGGGGTTCATTTTTCCAAACCCACACCCTCCACCCCTCTCCATGGGGCAGTGAGAAAACGTCAACCCTTCTACTCAAATTCTCCTTCTCTATTTCACTTAACAAACGTCCGTCTACCCATTCCAATGGTCAACAGTCACTGAACAGCATCTTAAATAGCCTTTTCCATACGTACCACATGTTCACACACCAGCCTGCCCTGCAGGTGCCCTCTTTACAACTGGGCTCTAAATCCTTGGCACCTGTGGTTATGGGTCTATGTGCTGTAAATCAGTTTTAAGCTGCTCAAATGTGGCAGGGTTTGCACCAGACCCTGTCAGCAGCCTGGAAACACATCACCAGCCAGAATGGAAACTGGAAGATTATGGTTCAGCTGGAAAATAATGTTTTTTTTTAAAGAGTACAGAGATTCTACATCTATGCATAAATTATTTTTTTTTAGAAAGAAACAGTCTAAGAGACTATATATTAGATAAAACATTAGATGTATATATACATATGTATATATGTATATATGTATATATATATT
>JBBMFX010000128.1:3593485-3604707 GCA_037832545.1 Rhabdalestes septentrionalis
TCGTGAAATGAACCGAATCGTGGGTTCAGTGAATCATTACAGCTACAAAATAAATAAATAAATTATATATATATATATATATATATATATATAGATTTCAAGAAACATTTAATGCACTAGTATCAGAAAAAGACGTATTGTGTCCAAATGAATCATTTAAAATAATATGTCGGCACAGTAATCAAGAGATTGCATGTTCACACGAGCACAATTAGCAATTAACTTTCACAATAAAGGGATTATTTAAAAATACCTGCGCTAAGTAAATTGTGTTAACATGCCCATCCCTAGTCATTATACATTTTATATTGCCTTCTGTGTGTTGTTTTTAGTTTGTATCACCTGAATTTATGAAAGTTCCATCAAGAGATACAGTTAAAGTTTGGGCTCTAAAGAGCAGATAGCTAGTTCTAGCTCTTTGTTAAAATTCCCAGTGCACATGTCGATGGTTGGTCACTATTTTGGTACTACAGGCTAACTCTGGGTTACTTGCCACCAGATGACATTGTGGACTGTATACCAAAAATGCAGTCTATCCCTCCATTGGCCATTCTTACCTGTTAAAATTTATTTTTATTTTTTTTCAAGGTTGCTCTTTACAATACAACTGCACTTAAAAAGGGTTTATAAATTATTTATAATCAGGTTGACTCTTTATAAATAATAGGCATACACAAGTTCTAACAGTTGTCGCAAATTGATACAAACTTATTTAGCAAGATTCTCCGGCAGAATGATAAACTGTCAACCTGCAACTACTATTACAACAACTGATCTTGCAGAATAGTGAGTCTGCAACTGAGTTTGGCAACTGTTATAATTCGATTGTAACTGTTTATTAATTTTTCATAGTGAACCAGCCTGTCAAAAAACTGATTATGAATCATTTATAAAGATCATTTATAAATGTCTTATTGTAAAGTGGAACCAAGAAATGCTAGTCGTCCTCAAACTTTTCATGTGCAGTGTATTTATCCTCTTTATGGATATTCTGTAAATACAGTTTACTAGCAGTAGCCCTCCCTAGTTTTGATAGGTGTCACATTATGGCACCAGAGGAGGGAATCACTCATATTTTCATGTCCACTAATCCAAGATGCTAGGTTCTCACAAATGAGTTTGACATTTTCAACCATGAGTGGAGTTTGCTCGGTTCACGTGGGTGATGCTGGGCGTCCGATTGTGACGCACATTTCAGAGAGAATCGCTTGAACCAAGGGGAGAATGGAAGCGTGAATTTTTTATTTATTTTTTTCCCGTAAAGGTCATGTGCCTGGTGGAATATGCGTCAGTGGCACGCTCATGTTTCCCTGTCACACTTTCACAGGAGTTTCATTTCACCTTTTTTGGCCCCTAAGCAAAAGCCCTCTTGCCCCGCACACTTGCGCGTACGCTGCCGAACCCTAGCTTTTTCAGCTCTTTCTCTTGTTTAAACAACCTCATTCACTCAAAAAAGAACCCTCCACGATGATCTAAAGCCTGTTTTTTCAGGGAACTTGCATGTGCGTGTGTGAATCAATTTTGTCCTTAGTCGAGTGGAAATTTTCTCTATTAGCCTAATTGATTATTTTCTCTGGAAGCGTGGGATGGAATTCTGCAGCCGCCGAGTTCATGGCAAGGTTCTGTTTTGAGGGATGGCGTGTCTTCGGCGTTCATGGCACATTAAATTCGCAGTAGGGCACTTATAGAGTGAATGGCAAACATTAATATTTAGGAAATGCTTTTAGGATTTACGGTAGCTTCATAAAGCTTGGAGAGAAAAATCCTCGAAAGAGTCAACAGGAGAGAAGGGGAGGGGTGGACTTGGCCCTAAGCATGCAGTTCAGGAACCCGAGGAGAGTCTCTCTCAGGCTATGAATAAGCTTTGGCTCTGAGTGTAGTTTAGTTTGTGAAGCAGGAAGAAGTGGATGGCCAGCAGCTGTACAGCAGCCATAATGCTGGAGTTGGCTACAAATATTTGGCCACGTGGAGTGGGATCTAACTTGCCTTACTACCAGGGCTTATGAGCAGTTAATTTTGTGTTATTCTGTCCTTTGTAAAGATCACAATTGAGTTTATTGCTTGAGAAAATGTAGGTAAACTACATTGCATTTCCCCAAGAAAAAGGAGAAATATGTTTGTGTGGTTGCATACGTTGGGTTCATTGCCAAAATAGTTTGTGTTTATAAAAATATATACGTAAATTGGCTTGGTATTGAACTGGTGCTTCTTCTGATTCTCTTCATTCTGCACACACCATGTTTTACCACTGAACCACACAGGAGAAAATAAGCCTGCTGTCTTTTATGGTTAGGGATGGCTGAAAACATGTGGAACGGCTTCTCTTGCTGAAAATGTGTTGGGGAAAGATCTCATGACCATGTTCATGGCCGATCATTTTGAACTAATCACAACAAACAGTGACACATGTCTTTTTTCATAATTTACCTGAGCTTTAGTGTTAGGAAGTCTGTTTATGGGTCTGCTGTATATTTTGCTTCCCCAGACTGAACTGTTCTTTTTGTCGCATTCCAGCTGCCATAGCTGTGATGTCACAGACTGCCTTTCCACTACACAGATTTTTAAGGCGACTTAAATTCTCATATATTCCATAGGCGATCAGAAATCTGAATAGATTCTGACTACACCAGATAACAGAAGAGAGGTGCCAAATTGCAGCTACAAAGAGTATTAATAATAATAAAAATAAAATGTAAAAACACACAAATTAGTTGAAAGTAGTAAGTGATTCTGATTAATATCCAGAATCTTCCAGTGTAGTTGTTCAAGGTTAAGTTCAAAAGTGTTCTTTCCCTGCCCCTTCTATGCACTGTCTGCATGGTAGGGCATGGTCGGGCATATTGTTGATATGTTTTGCATACACGGTTAAGCAGTAGCTGGGAGGTCACATTCTTAATAGTAGGTTACTTGCCTTGACTCCTTCCTATGACTCAGCTAAGCTTTTCTAGGACCTCAGGTCTGTTATTCCTGGCAACATTTCTCTCAGAATATACACAGCCTCTGGAACTTTCTTGGATACCCCTCCCACCATCCCCTGTTGTGTTAGACATGTCAGTCATAGTACTTATTAGAGCTCAAATCGCATCCCTGAACTCTAGTTCTGCTGAGCTCCATTCACACGTGGAGTGTAAAAGTGACTCACTAATTGCCTTTTCTGAGAAGTTAATCACAATCGTTTTCCACATAAAACTACAGTTTTCAGTTGCTCAGAGCACATTTCATGCCATATTGTACATTTTATCTTGTTTGACTTCTGCCAAGTTACACTGAGAGAGAATATAGACGCAGTTACTTTCCATAGTTGTTTATTTTCATGTGCTTTATTTCCCGGGGGAGTAAACCTAAGAAACGCCTTTAACTTGGTCTAATAATTTTAGAGGTTTGGTTATTTGTTAATTAAGTAGCCAGTTTTTTGTGCACAAACACAAGTGTATAGTATCTTTTCATATTTGTACAATATGGAGTTTGCTAGAAAGTAAAAATATCTAGGCAGCAAGACTTGTGCTTTCAATAGTTGCATATAAGGAGTAATTAAAGTGCTGATCACAGTGATTACTTTGATCAACAGACCTAATTATATCTAGTGTATATCTAAAGTTAACATGGTAACTGTTTTAACAGGATTAACTAGAAACACCACAGATTTTTAAACAGGCATTCATTTGTTTATCTAGCTTTATCGTTTGTGTTAAAGCCTAGCTGGTGCGTCAAACTTGAATATACAGTGTGACTAATTGCGATTGACTACACAAAACTATTACACAGACATATGTTTATCCAATTCTTTGTCTATTACCTTATCAATTCCTGATCAAAACTCTGTGTGGCAAACAGAGGCCTACACAGCTTTTCAGCAGCAACATGGCTATTTATTTATCTCTCAGTCAGAACGCAGTGTAGAATGTCTGCATGCAGTCTAAACTTGTTCAGTTTGTATAATCAATACATTTTAAAATCTCCTGCTGAAGAGTTAATGTAGCATCACCTGACCTGAATGCAGTGCACTGATTCACTGAATGCGCTTTTTTAGTTTTCAGCTGTAAAAACAAGAACTTTCAGTTGGTTGAAGAGGGACATCAAGACATTTTACATCAAGACACTTGAGTTTTTGCGGCATGCAACTGTCAGGAAAACATGCTGTCATCGATAAAAGGAATCAGTAACCTCAGAGGCATATGACAGATGCATTTGAGAGTTTGTAACTGGTTCTGAACTGGAACTGGTTCTCAATTCCCATCTGAACCGCAGCTAAATCAGCATCAGTGTAGAGCTCAACACACTTGACTGCCAACTGCTGTGTCAGCTAATGGACGCCCTTACTAACCATCATCATGCTGAGTGACTGGGGGAGAGGGAGGGAGAAAAGTCAGTTGTGGTCTCGGATTCCCAGCCATGAATGTTGCATGCTTGTCTCCTCATAGCACAAGTTGTGGAGCAGAATCAACTATTTAAAAAAATAAACTCGTATAAAAAGAGAACCTGGTTTTAAAAGGGGTTTGTGCTGAGATGTGTTTTGCACTGCAGGTGACCATCATGGACACAGGTGTCAGGGGGACAATCGCTGTGGGACTGGTCCCTCAGTACTACAAGCTTGACCATCAGCCTGGTTGGCTGCCCCACTCCATAGCATACCATGCTGATGATGGGAAGTAAGTTATATAAAATGTGCCTTTTTTTAATGTGCATTTTGATTTAAGGATTATCGCTTAAAGTATCTGGTCATTTTAATTTTAATTTGGATTTTTAATTTGCTTTTCCCTCAAATAATTGCCCAGGTGTATAGCAGTGCATTTTAACATTTTATGTCAGTGATGTTGGCTATTTTTTAACCAGATAGTTTTGTTTTACTGTTTTTTCTGTTAATGAGAAACACTTCCTGCTTTCTCAACCCCCACCTTCCAAAGGAACAGCTAATCAGATGTCTCTCTTGTCCTCTTCAGGCTTTATAACGGCAACCCTGTTGGCCAGCAGTTTGGCCCCAAATGTAACCGCGGTGATCGGATAGGCTGTGGAATATATGCAGACACTTTTGATGCCGGACTCACGACTGTGTTTTTCACCAAGAACGGCAAGGAGGTGAGTCACTCTTGCACAGATCAGAAGCCACAACAAACATCCTGCTCTTTTGAACCTGTTGTAGGGCAGATGGGTGTACGTGAATGTAAATAGTCCAAAGATTATTCTTATCAGATGAATATCAGTTCGGCATTACCTCTGTAATGTTGTTCTTGAACGACTTGTTCTCTTGGATGACGGCTTCCTGGCTTTAGTTTTCACTGTTCAGTATTTCCTGTGCGTGGTTGCCTTTTGAAAAGCAACTTCTCAGAAATGAACAGCAACTTCAAATGAATTAGATTATGACAAAGTGTGAAGTTATTTGGCGCTTGCATCTGGCCCGTGTTGATATCCTCCCTGTAGTGTAACAAAGAAGCTATGCTGCTATGCATTGTGAACAGATGCTCACTGTGGGAAAGTTCATATCCACTTTGCTAATATGCAGGCGATGTGCTGGCAAATGTTTACAGCTGTTAAACTTATCCAATGGTGATTAAATACAATTTAAACTCAAGTTTTTGGGGCCAACAGACATGGAGGCCCCATGTCACAGCAGCTTCTCCTGTTGCCTCTTTTGCGCTTGCACAAGTGATGCATCACTTGTAAACAATTGCCCTGTGATCAATTTCCATTCTCTGTGATCATTTTAATATTAATGGCCTGCAAATAATTTCAGTGCAAGACATTGTAAACACTAAGCCATGATGAGGTTAGCAGCAGATGTTTGTTTTTGTCTATGGTTTATCTTTTTCTTATTTATATTTTCCATCTATCTATCTATCTATCTATCTATCTATCTATCTATCTATCTATCTATCTATCTATCTTTCTATCTTTCTATCTTTCTATCTCTATCTATCTCTATATCGATCGATCTATCGATCTATCTATCTGTCTATCTGTCTGTCTGTCTGTCTGTCTGTCTGTCTGTCTGTCTGTCTGTCTATCTGTCTATCTGTCTATCTGTCTATCTGTCTATCTGTCTATCTGTCTATCTGTCTATCTGTCTATCTGTCTATCTATCTATCTATCTATCCATTTATTCATTCAAAATCTCTGTTTGTGTTTCGGGGCGTAGGTGGGCTCTGTAGTGGTGCCAGTGGCTCCTGATGGACTCTTCCCTGCTATCGGGATGCACTCTCTGGGGGAGGAGGTGCGGCTAGACCTGCAGGCAGAGTGGGGCACGGAGGAAGAAGATAGCGTAATGATGGTAGACAGCCATGAAGACGAGTGGGGACGTCTCTACGATGTCAGGGTCAGCGGAACGGTAAGCCAAGAACACAGTTTTCTTCTTTTCGTATTTTATATATTTTAAGTACAGACTCTCTGTGGATTGATTGTTTCTCATTAAGCTTAAGAAAGAGAAACAACTGATGTATTGTTCTGTTTCCAAAAACTTAATTATGATGAACTATTAATGATAATTTTATGATCATCCATTCCAAATTCTTAATGAAGTCACGCTTGAAACGTTGCTCTTGCAAAATGTAATCATGACGATTTTGAAAGAGAGGCTTCGCAATGCACTGATTAAGGCTGCGTCTTAAATATGCGAGTTATTTAATGGCCCCAGCACAGTGAGTTAGTGTTCTACCGAACCCGGGTGAATTATGAAAGGACTGGTCCTGAGTTGCAGGCTGCTTTTGTCTTGGCTGCCTGCTCGCACGTAGTTTACAGCATCTCCACTCTTGCGAAAAGCACCTGGAGGGCTAGTATTACAGCGGAAGGCACTCTGTGCTAGGCGTGTGTGTGTGTGTGTGTGTGTGTGTGTGTGTGTGTGCGTGCGTGCGTGCGTGCGTGCGCGCGTGCGCGCGTGCGCGCGTGTGCGTGTGTGTGTGTCACTGAGAATGTATTTTTTTTGTGCGAGATTCTTTTGTGACATGGCCTCCTGAGTGGCGCAACTGTCTAAGCATTAGCCCTGTCTGAGATCACAAGTCTGATCCCTGGTGGTACTGCCATCCTTGGCTGGGCATCCAAAAGATCACACTTGGCTTTGCTCTCCCTTAGGGGTAGGATGGCCTTCCCCTATTCCAAAGCTCACAGCTTGCCAGCACGGGCATCTGGTAGCTGACCTAACGGAACTGGCAGTCATATGTTCTCCTCCGAGGACGTAACACTGTCTGTTGATGCTGCTTTAGCAGCAGTTTGAAAAGATGCTATGGCTGAGTTTGGTTTGTGTGACTCAGAGGAAGCATGTGCTGGCCTTCACCCTCACAGTGTTGGTGGTATCATGTGATGGGAGAGTCCTAGCTAATGGGTGGAGCTGGAGATGCCTTAATTAAAACAAACATTACGCATTCTTTTTTTGTCTTCCCCTGTACACTGTTCAGGATTCATAACAAGGTTCTATACATGAAATGTAAATTAAAGTAATTGCCGTGCATGAACACATCACAGCACAGCACACAGTGTGAAGAATGTGGAATGTGTATTTTAACCATTCATCAGTGAAGCACAGAAAAAGGGTGCCTCAGTGGTGCCATTAGCAGTCCTGGGATTCAGTCCCACTACCTTCTGATGGCAGGGGCAGATCCCTAACCACCAGGCTGCTGACTTGGCCTGTGCGTTTTTGTGGCCCAAGGCACTGGCATGGAATGGATGATGAAGCCATTGTAGGTATATGAGCAGATTTAGAACCTCCTTCAAGAGGAGCAGTGGAAATTCTAGGGCTACCAAGAAAAGAACCAATGCTTGAGCGAATGGTTTTAAGATACAATTTTCTTATTTTGGAAAGAACCATTTTAAAGTTTAAAGAAGAATGTAACATTTCTTCTGTTTCCCAGAACTGTACAGCTGAGCTGAAAATCATTTGGGTGTGATAAGTTGAGTTTAGTGTGTAAGAACAGGGAAAACAACCATCTTTGCTGGTATCTGGCCCTCCAGGACCTTGAGAGCCTCTTTTTTTCTTTCTTGGATAAATCCGGTTCTAGGTTTTGTAACCTGGGGGCTTTAGTGCAGGAGGCATTCTGGCTTTGTCCTGTCAGTGGAAGAAAGAGAGAGGCCTTCACCTGCATGCCTCCATGTGGTTAACACCGCTGTTGAGAGCTGATAAAGGCATGTTTTGACAGGCATTGAGGGTTTGGGCATGGAAAGCTGAGGACCGACTGCCCTGAATTTAATTTTTCCACATTAGTCACTATAGAATAAAGTTAAGTGGTTGTTCAGAACATTGTGTTTGAATGGGCGAGTGTTGATCCAACAGTCAGCGTCATCAGTGTTATAAACTAGTTATTTATAGTGAAAGAGTTGCATCAGCCAGGATTTTGAGCTCTCACAGGATTACCAGCCAATTATGCTGGACTGGTATAATTTTTTTGTCCCTCTTATCCAGGTTAAAACTATTTATACACTTATGTCTTATAATTAGGAAGGTTGGGAATTGTTTATTTTTTTCATTGCTTCTTAATTGAATTTGTTACCTGCCTAATACCTTAAACTCTTACATGTTAATAACTTTTAATTAACACTTAATAATTAATAATTAATGTAGGACTCACTCTGGTGTAAATGCTTGTTCTGAGTATTAGATGTTTGTCATTTTGCCTTTGCTCTTATGATGCATACTAATGGCAGGCAAACAAGGAGGAAGAAATTTCAGTCCTCGGACGCTCAGTAGACAGGCATGGGAGACCGCCCTGGATGAACATTAAGTTCCAAAGTTGGCAGCCAACAGTTTGGCAAAACTTTCTTTAAGAAATAGAGGAAGTGGCATCTGTTTCCTGATATATTGACTTTGGTGCAGTTCTGTTTCCACTGGAAGTGTTTATCTGAACCATCCATTGATGATTTCTTGTTTTTTTGGGAACCAATGCTTTAAAGCGGCTAGGAGGCTCTCCAGATCTTCTAAACTACGCTCTGAATAGGTTTGGACCTATTGACTGAACTTGAATGGTTATATAAGGCATTTGAAATACAGTCTTGGACTACAGTCATTCTTGAACTTCAGTCTGGTTCTACTGTCCACACACTACTTTGCATAAAAGTGCCCAACACTTATGGATGTATTCCGTTCATAGACCTATCTGAAATCTTTTTCAAAAATTCGGTCGTTTAGGCATAGGCGGTTCTACACGGGGGAACAGGGGGGGGCTAAGGCCCTGGTAGAATTGCTCCTTTTCTCAGAGACAAAACTGTAGATAGAAAAGCCTCATAGTTTTTCCCGGTTGTGGATCAAGTTCTAATTTCCAGATGTTTGGAGTTTCTGCCTTTAAATTTGCAGAAAGCTGGCAGGAGTAATAATCGTGTTATTTCTGATTGGACACACAGAATTGTATTTATTGTTCTCTAAAAGGTATAAAAGCAGTTTGTATTCAAAATTAAATGCAGCGTTTATGATACACAGACAAAAGTTAAAGACTTCAGTGTGGCGTGTAAGGGATTGAGATAGACAGTAATGGCACAACCCACACGAATTGTAAAACTACAGCATGTTTATCATTATTGATGGTGTGGAACACTAAGACCTTAAGTGTTCAAATAAAGCCTGTCAGAGGGGATATAACAATAGTCAATTTTGTGGACTGTATCACGACTGTTTGGCCAATTGTGGGAATGCTGCGGGTGCTCAAGTCGTTTTCTCCGTTTATGGTAAACCTCTTGTGTTTCGCTGATATCTTTTTCCAGGCCTAACAGAATTCGTTCCATAGAAGAGGATATCTAACAGCACAAGTGCTGAGTTTGCAGCTCAGGGTGTTTTCTTTGTGTTCTTAATTCTTAGTGCTATTTGCCTGAGGTGTTATTTAATCTTGTTGTTTTTAAAACAGCTGTCAAGCTGAACATTTAAGATCGTTGCTTTAGAAAACATTTGAATGCTGTGTGTCTTATGAAAACCTATATTTTACAAATTCACTTGATAGATTCTTGGGTCTATATACTATGCCATGGTTTTGCTGAGGTCAGCTCTTCCAAATGTCTTGTATTTTATTAAGTGGACTGGAGAAGGCCTTGGCCGCAATAATTCACTGTCCTGGCCTTCCGGCTTTTGTTTGCTCTGTTTACGTTCGTTGCCAGTGGGATGGACACTTCTGTTTTAAATATGTGGGTATTGCTTCTCTATAAAAATAAGTTTATTTGAAAAGTCCCAGGTGTCACCAGTTTATTACTGTGTAAAAATAAAGTAAAATGTGTTTACACTCTTAAGTCTGTCTCTACATATTTATATTATATTCATCATATGTTTTGACAAGTATGAGGAAATGTCAGATGGACTTGATTTTCTCAGGTACAGAAGGGTAGATGGAACAGCCGTGGATTTTTTGTGTAGTTGTGCTTAAAGTTTTATTACTAATTACCATATGTATAGATTTTCAGCTTTTATCTATGCACAAGATGGCTTGAAACCTAGATTCTTAATGTTAAGTAGTTCTTTTTCTATGAATTGTGTGTCACTTCCTTGTTAATTGACATGGACATCCGTGCAAGAAGACGCAGGCGTAAATTTTTTTTAAATGTTTTGGACCACATACAGCTCAGCACAGATTGCTTCGTTTTGTCTGTGGTCTTGGAAGGGAATTATGTGTTTAAATTATGTGTTTAAATTTAACTCAAGGGTCAGAGAGTGAAGAAGCTTTAACATAGCTGTTTCTGTCCCAAATGAATATGGGGTTGGTGATGATGATCAAGTCATTACTGTTGAGATGATACCTGGAACCCTGCCGTACCGAGAGCTATTGCTGGATTCAGTGGCGCAAAGCCGAAAGATAAGTACGCTCAGGTAGTTTCATAGTTTTTTTCTTGCCTGCTGTCGTGTTTGTATTATGAAGCGGCATTTGGCTGGTGCCGGTGTGTACGTGCCGCTCCATGCGAACTCAAGGCATAAGTCCCTGTGCCTGTTACCACAGCAGCGGCTGTGCCCGGCCGTTTAATCCCTCTGTGCTGTGGAGCGGGCAGACTCCACCTGGGCCTCTATCTATTTTCTTTTTCTTTCTCTTTTCTTGTACCCAGCCAGCCAGCACATATTTTTGTACAATCCATACACATCACACAGGCACAAACATACCTCCACAACCACAAACCTATGTAGGTTTGGGTAAGAGTTCTTAACATTTTTTTTGTTTGTTTGTTTTTGTTTTGTTTTTGTTTTTTTTAACCCCAAATGTAGTGAATCGATTTTGACGCACTGGGTGTCCAACATTTGCTTCTTTAGGTTGGCTCTGAATTCTATATCG
>JBBMFX010000128.1:3611753-3625498 GCA_037832545.1 Rhabdalestes septentrionalis
TCGGATCGGTACGTGGACTCAAATACTGGCCGATACCGATACCAGATTTTTTGGTGGTATCGGCAGCATTTCCGATTCTAGTATCGGAATCGGAACAACATTAGATATAACCACCACTTAATTATCAAATGGCTCCAGAATAACCAGTATCACCAGTATAACATGTATTGACATTATACCACTTAGGATATTTTCATTAAAATTAGCAATTTGCTAGCTGGGAACATTAGTGTTAAGCTCATTGCTAGGAAATCTACTTGGTTGAAAAAGTCATTTATGTCACTTTTGTCTTTGATTATCTCAATCTAGACCAACCAGGATGTGTCAGCCATTTTTTTAAGAGCATCACCACTACTGCACAAAGAACCTAAACCAATAGCTTCGTCTGCACGTCACATGGGGTTTTTTAAATTTGGTTTACTTTAACTTCATATTGTAAGCCACTAATGCTACAATATATTACTGTTGATAATGCATGTCTCTTGCAGTGATTGACAGACTATGTTATGGATGCAATTTAAATGTACTGACTAGCTAAGCTAGGCTAAAAGCTATACTCAGTTGTTGTCTGCATGAAATTAACATCATTTGCAAGTGGCAAACTTATAAATAAATGTAGACTGACAGATGCTATTTGATTTTTGTTGCAATGTTTGAAAGGACTATGAACTGTGCTCTCTTTTGGACTTAAATTGAATATTTTTTTGTTTTAATTGAAGTCAGAAGCAGCAACAACGAGTTAGCAAAAAGTTCTTGAGTAAGGCTGTTTGGGAGAATGGATTTGGACTAACTTATGATGTCATGTCATAATACAGGGTAAGTGTAAGCAGTAAACATAAACTTAATCAGACCTTATGACTCAGACACTTGTCATTGGCACCAGTTTCTTCAGAGAAACCAGAAACTAGAAACTACAATACAGTGCTTTGCCAAAGTTCCTCTGCACTGTTTTGGTTTAGTAAAGTGTGGTTGTGCCTGAACTGCACATACATGACCACCTCTCTTTAACCAAAACAGAGCCGAGAACCTCTGAATTGTAATTTCACATGAGTGTGACTTTCAATGCTCACTTGTGTTTTAAAGTGTGCGCAGGAAGTCTTATCTCCTCACAAACCGCAGGGAGGTTCTTGAAGAGATAAGAAGTGGTTATATGCTTTCATAACTTATTTGTTTGTATTGATAAATAGTGAATGCGGTTTGTAACCAGAAAGTAGGTGTTCTTACTTTATAACTTGCCAGCTAGTTGTTCCCTCTTGTACAGAAGCTGCTTTGTCTTCTTTGCGGAACTCAACTGTTTTGTTTTAGTGTGTTCTAACCACTACAGTGGCTAACTCTGCCTTTCTGAATATTCCCATCTCAAGTATATAATTGGTTAATTTTTTTCCATTTGTCTCTTTAAAGCTCTAGTATGAATCAGCAAATCTCCCATAGAAGAGTCAAACATGACGCATCTTACTTTCTTCCTTTTCTTACTTTCTTTTAAACACATGCCTTCCACAGATATCTAATTAAGTTAGCAAAACCTCGATAGCTTTTCACATAATAAATCTGGGACATTGTGGGGATACTTTTAACAGTAATGTTTGTACTTTCTCTTATTTACATATGCAGACCTTAGATGGCTCTTAATCATATGACTAGCATAATAAGAATCATGTTGCTAGCATAATAAGAATCAGAAACTTTTACTGATCCTGGAGGACACAAAGAGACAAGAACAATATAAAAATTAAGTCTGTATAAACACTCTATATGAAGATACACAATGCTATATACAAAAATTATGGGTATAAATACTATAGATAAGTATATAGTCCATCTCCATAGTAGAGCATTGTTTTTATTCCTGAATCATGCACAGAAATATATATATTTTTTCTCTATAAGAATGCTCTGCCTGCCATGCTGCATCACGTTTGCACAGGATCAATCATGAATGTTATAGGGGGGATTGTGTGATGACTGTTGTCAAGAATCAAGAACAAAATGCATGCTAAAAATACCCCCCCCTCCTGCTTCTTGTTTAGTTAGTTTGTGCAACTACATGCAAGTGATTGGCATTATGTGACTTCTGTTCTTGAGTAAAAGCAATGTTAAGGGCAGCCGGTGGCCTGGTGGTTAGAGGGTTGCCCCTGCAATCTGAATGTTTGGGTTCAAATCCAAAGACTGCCATTGGCTCCACTGAGTTACACTTAAGCAAGGTTCCGTCCCCAGACACTACTCCCCAGGGGCCATTGTGCACAGCCCATTGCTTCATACAGGTGAAGGGGTTAAATGCAGAAGGCTCAGGCAATTTCCTCCGGGATCCATAGAGTATATGAAATAAAAATAGAGCAATTTTCAGAAGAGAGGACAATGGCTGAGAGTGCCCTCTAAACCGCAACATCCTTCTCTTCAGAAACACAATACTCTGTACACAAGGCCAGCCGAGGCCAGGGAATTTGCCTCCAGCTGAAGTTCGTGTTTATAATTCAACAGTGACGAGAGGTTGGCACAAAGGAATCTTTTCACACTCCTTCCCTACCCTCATTGTGGCGGTCGGGGGCCCGTACATTACTCTCCCTTGCTTATCTGTGTGCTAAATTTGTAGCTGGGAGATGGGCATCAACCTCCATCAGCAGCCTCTCGGCCACTTGTTGATTTTGCCACAGTGTGGAAATGCAGGCAGCTCAAATAACACAGATAAAAAGCCCCTGAAGATCAGAAAGGACTGTGCCACTGACACAAGCACTACTGTTTGTGTTGGTTGCAAGCATGATGCCTCACTTTAACGGCTTTAGCAACCTATCTGGAGAAGCTGTGTTTGGATCTCCATGTTTTCGTTTTTTCCCCCAAGTCGTGGAGAGGGTTAATTGAAAGCTTTCCTTTAAGTCCTATGACTGTTATGTGTTTTCTTTTCCTATGCTACCAGTATGCTTGATTGACACGATAATGTGCTGTGTGTAATATTCACATTATTATATGTGTTTGTGTACGGAACATGATATGGAACACAGATGCAGTTGAGCAAATGTATGGAATGTGCAAACATTCATCACGCTGTCAGGAAGCCAGACATTAAACTCATACGAAATGAAATTACGTATGAAAGTGATTTATTTTGACATGTACAATCTCCTGAGACAGCTTCCTATTGTCTCTGCCTGCTCCTCAAGTTTGCCCGAGGTGCCATCGTCTAAAATCCACTCTTTGCAAAATGTTATTTTGCTCAGCTTCATGCCCTAAATTCTAACACCCCTCCGAATGCTTACATCGAGATGGTTCTTAGCTGTACCCAGGGGGATGGAAATAAGGGAATGGATATTTAAACATATCATCCATCTTGCTAAGACTGGGGTCTGTGGCTTTTTCAACGAGACACTAAATCCATCAGCTTTTGCTCTGCTGGTCACTGACCTCGTCTCTATTCCTAATTAGATAAACAGATCAAACAGTATACGCTTCTCGGCACAACTCTGCTGTCAGCCTCGTCCTTTTACGAGTCTGGACCAAGACGATTTCCTGAAAACGTAAGGAAACGTAATTTCAGAGATGAGTTTACGAAAAACCACGTCTTGCGGTTACAGAGCAGAGAATGAGGATTTGGCTAAAGAGGAGAGCGTAACTCACAGAGTGCTGTCTCTTCTCTTTTCCTGTCTCCTTTCCTCATTCTTGCTTCCCTGCCCCCCACCTCCCACTCCCCAGCGATGTTGCTACTTTATGAGAAATAGTAGCTTTCCTGTTGACCTCAGTTTTAGATAATGAACATCATATAATGTGGCAAATTTTTATACAAATGTATGGATTTACAAGACCATGCCTTATTGCTATTCAGTTGCCACAACAGCCTATACTCATTTTTATCGCAAATTTTTCGTATTGGTTTAAAAAAAAGCTGAACCGATACATCACAAATGGAGCACAGCTGCCCAGGGCAAAGAATGTCCACTGTTTACTTTTTCCTTCAGATCCTGATAGGACCATCTCCATAAATCACACCACTAAGGGATGAATGTTCCATCTCTGTGTTTGGGAATGCATAATGCTTCTGGATGAGGTGTGCAGGTTCTTTGCTTATGTCTCTTAATATAGACACAAAAATTTAAAACCGCAATTCGTTCATGATTGATTCATTCACTGATCTTATCAAAAAGTGGAAATAATTGGACACTCTGACTGTTTGTCCTGGCGAGGCACATCCATATACGAATGACATATCCTGTGCTGCTATGTGACAACATTACGCCAGTCTGTTTCCCCAAAAAACTAAACAAAACACAGAGACGTAATGCAGCAATTATTTAATGTTTTGTAGTGCTGAAGAATCAGTTAATCATATTGATGTGAATGTGCTGAATGAGGTGTTTGGTTTTGGTGGGGGGGGGGATATAAGGAATCCATAATCAAAATTCCTTTTTTTTTCTTCTCCTTTTTCAGGACTACCCAAAGAACAGACATCCAGGCTGGAGCAGAGGCTCGGTAGCGTATCATGCAGGTGGGTATTCACACCTTATTTCTGAAGAGCGCTGTAGTCCCCCAAGGCTTTTTCCTTAACCATCGTACCACTAAGACTGTTCTTTTTTCTAGCATCACTTTACACTGCAATCGTCTATCATCTATTGTGATGACCATCAAATTGGGCAGTTCACATGTCAGGAAACATACTCTGCAGCTATAAAATTAAATCTGTTCTGTATTGAACCTAATGTATACTGTTTGACAGTAGTTTTGGTTTCTGGACTGATAAGCCATGCTGCAACCCTCCCTTGTGAAATTTCAATGTGGTCTTCTAAAAGATTTCGACATTGCAGATACATCAGAATTCTTGAATATAAGAAAAGTTATCTTATACAAGACGTAATTTACTGACTGCTTAAATATGATCTCTTAAACCAAAAGCAAGTTTAGCAGTACACCTAAATTTTCCCCCCGGAATCAACAGTGTTCAAAAAAACTAACAAACCATACCAAGAACAGAAGTAACCAGGAACCTAGGTTTGCTAGGGTTGCCAAATGGTGTTACCGCCATTTGCCATATTAAAGCACAATTTGGGTAATATGAATTTGGATCCTCTTCAACCTGACAGAAAGATTTGGCCTCTTTTGCAGTGTAGTGTAATTGTTTGGCCTGCCTTCCATCACTGCCTCACATACAGATCAATTAGGGTCCCTGTAGGAATGTGTATATACCAAGTCCTTTTTTGGTCTGTAAATCTGTAAAGCTGTAAATCTGCTCCATTATCTGACCGTTTCATGTGCCTCTGCACATCCACGGATTACATGGAATTCTTGTTGGGGGCTTTCTGAGTGTGGCTAGGGACCACAGGGCTGCTGTGTATCTCTGAATCTGTGGGCTTTGTGTCTACAGCCTGCCGAGGCCCTGATAACAGGCTTCAGAAGATGGAAGATGGAAGGCTGATTAGAGAGAGGAAAGGAGCTTCTGAAGACCTGTTTAGAATAAAAAGTGCTATCTCTGGCTGCAGACTCCCATCTCAGAGAGATGCAGTTCTGCTATATCAGATAGAGTTGAGTAACAGTTGGCCCCACGTGTAGACGGCCACTTCTGTACTATACCTCCACACATCTGTAATACTACCAGGGCTTTGTGCAGGGAGGATTAGCCTGCCTGGCATGACTCCGTACATCTCTATGACCAGACTGGGCCTGGTTGGCTTGAAGATGGATATCCACAAAGATTTGTTTAGGTTAAGATTATATTCTGCCACTCTCTATGGCTGAAAAATTGCAGATCTGTTTTTGACTGAGAGCAAAAATTAAGCCTACAATGAGGTGCCAAAATGTAAAAACTAACATAATTTGATGGTGAAAATGAGAAATGCTATCCTTCACTTGACAGCCTCTAAGTGGCACCAGATCATCGGTGAAACATTCTGATGGTCTACATTCTATGTGGTCTTTAGTTTCATGCTTTGTGTTGTTTTTATGAAAATATATAAAATAGTTTAATACTGAGGTGATCAGAAGTGGTGGTAAGCTGTTCCATCTCTCAGTTTAAATGTTAAGCAGCCAGCAGGATCTGACAAATAGCTTTTAATCAAGTGAACACTGATGGAGAAACTGCTCGATGTGAGAAGTGAGTCTTAAAGCCACGTCCACATTATTTTACCTGTTTCAAGAAACAAGGTGTTTGCCTTCATTATAGAAGAGACACTGAGGAACGTAGCTCTAGATGCCTGTGGAAAACCATGGAGTAATATATTTTAGTAGTTTTACAGCTCATCTGAACCATTGTGACACTTGCGCTGTATGGAAAATGCTGAGAACTTTTCCTCAGATGGGTGTGTTCCACTCTGAGGAAATGCAGAGCAGAGACCGTGGAATATTTGACATATTAATAGGATGTAATAATCCGTTATTACAAACAAAATAATAGGAAATAAAACTTTACCTGCCCCTGACATGTCAGGACATTTAGCAGGCTGATGAAGTGTAATTTGTCCGTCTAAATTCTAGGCAGGTTCTCTTTCCTAGCACGGTGACCACTTTATTACTTTTGAAGCATTGTCAGCTTTATTTATTGCATCAGTAAAATAGCAAAATCCATTTCTTTTTCCTTTTTTACTGCCTTTGTGACCTGCTGTTTCCACAGTTGTAAAATAAAAACACAAAGGTTTTTTAACATCTGTGAACAGACAAAGTTTTATTTTGGTTTAGAAAGTGTGCACATAGTGATTTTTAGCCTTGCAAAGTCAGTGCAGTAGAATCATCACCCTCAGCTTGATGGATCACAGTGAATCAGTGAGATTTTATACTTTGGCTTGAAAGTGCTGGTTTTAATTAAGCTCTGGGCTGTGTGGCTGAGTGGTGCGTCCCCCGCGGCGGCCAATGTGGCACAGGCTCAGGGCTCTGCCACTCACCGGGGGTTATGTGGGTCTCCACAGCTCCTGGCCTCAGGGCTCACAAAGGCCACAAAAATTTGCGCGCTCTAGCGTGGCTAACATTAATCTTATTTGTTAGCGAGGTGAGTGATGGATGTGGTTTTCCATGCAGTGTGCGAGGTTTGCTTTACCATGCTCTGGTTCATAGGCAGGCGTGGGCCCATGATCTCCATGATCCCAGCAGCAGCATCTGCATGGTGTCTGCAGAATCTGCACTAAGTCCTCCATCAGCACCTTAACAATCGAGAACACAGTGCAACAGCATGGCTGAATGCTCTTTATTAAAAACGTTTATCTCGAAGACACTTATTATTCTTCTGCTGCTGAATGTACTTGATGGGCGAATTCATGTTTTGCTTCTAAAGTAGTTGGGAGTTTTTAAGTATTGAGAGTAATGGATCCTGCATTTCCAAGTCACACATTTGCACCAGGTGTTACGTAATGCTGTTATGTATAAAATTTGACAGTAATGAAATATACATCACTCAAGTCTCAAGATGGCTGCTCCTGTTGTTTTGAGCTGTGTCCTTTTTTAAAATGGAAGAGTATTCAATTTCTTCTAAAATACAGTAGACAGTAGCCACATTGCAAAACAAATCAAACCTTCAGACTGATTAATTGCATCCAGAGTACGAGGGAAGTTCTTCACAAGTTTTTCCCATTACTTTGTCAATTTTGTTTATGAAAATACCCTCAAATATTGCAATCTCTTTTCCAAACTCTTCATATGTTTTGTATTTGACTGGTTCCATTTTCGGGGAAAATGTGACTTGTTGCTCTTGCTAGTCTGTACTGCCCGTTTTAGCTTTTACAATAGTAGTTGTATGGATTTTTAAAAATTATATTTTAAGCATTTGCCGAATACGGTATGCGTAAAAAACATGTTATTAGTCAGCGAATTTGGCCAAATTGTAATTTTAATTGAGATTCATTTTACTGAATGATAGCTATCTTTAAAATACATCTCAGATATCCTTTCTGCTATCCCAAGTCTAATTCAGGTTGCCATATCTTCCCTGCTTTTCCACTATTTTTCTTTCCCGTGCTGTGAAGGAGTCTGCTTTCTTATCGCACCCATCAAGCCACGGCTGTTTGTTATTGGAACCTTAAGGAGATGACTTCTTGGATGCTTCTCAATGCCATGTTTATGGCGCGTGTCTCCTGAAGGAGCTTTGGCAAGGCCTCAGCAGCGGGCCAGATGAGGAGGCCATGCCTCATTAAGGTACCCCGATCTATATGAAGCCCCCATCTGTGAGGCATAGTCATAAAACCTGAGGCCACTGCCTGGTACTTTCCTATACAAACCTCCAGGCGATGCCCTTACTGGGTTCCGTCCCAACCCTCAGTTTTTTTATATTCCCTGTGAAAGCGGAAACGAGCTGGTACATGATTCCTGTCTGTAGTAAACGGCAGAGTCTGATAAGTGTCTGATGGTGATACCCAAACCTTGTGGGAAGGGGCACCTTTCTCCTCAGAGATTTATGCAATTCCTGAATATGCCAAGTTGGTCCGAAATGTTGGCAGCGTATCCATTCCACAAACTGTTTGAGTGAAGTACAGTAAAATGTGCTAAAATGCACTACTGCTAAATACTCTACATTAGACCTCAGCTTTATCCTTTTTTAGGCAGATAAACTGTTTATCATGAAATTATAGATTTAATCGCATATTGGGTCATCCAGGAGTAAATAATAAGGCTAATGATTTTCCTTTGACCAGAGAAAAAGCTTTAGAAAAGTTTAGAAATCATTTATTTGATGTTTTTTTTTAATTTAGTTTATCACACCACATCACATTGTGACCAATTCTTTCTCTGCATTCAACCCATTCACCAAGCGAAGCAGTGGGCTCCCTGGGAGCAGTGTTTGGGAATGGTACCTTGTTCGAGGTTACCTCAGTGGTGACACTAGTATTCAGGATTCCAACCCACAACGTTCTGATTGCAGGGCCAATGCACTCACCATTAGGCCATCCAGCTGTTTCAGCTGTATATCCTTCTAAAACACCATATCCAGAGGAGCATGTTATCTTTGGGATTGTAAACCTAGTAAGCTAATTCTCAAGTTAATGGATTAATCATTTATTTATTCCTGTTCATAACTAATCACCTGTCTGATAAGGCTACTGTAACTAACAGGACTTCCTTAGTTCCTTTGGGATTCCTAAATGTGGTTTTATTTCAAATATATCATCTAAATGTTTGGTCATTTATAGAAATGAAAATACATTTTTGGCCATGTTCTACAGGCATTGCTGAAATTTGTTAGGAGAATCAGAATATCCTTCATTTTGCACAAAGTGTTCCTATGGACCAGTGTCCCTGGGTTTGCTCTTCTGTCTTAATGGAGTATAAAGTATCTGCCTTGTTTGCGGAAGCATCGGAGTTTGCGGCATCCTGATGGAGAGGTCTTCTCTCGCCTTTTCCAGACAGGGCTCTGGGAAAAGGCCTGTCGTACGAGGAAAGCCCTGTGTGTTCTCTGGTGTACCGTTTCCTATCTGCTCAGGTGCCAGAAAGGCCTAAAATTGTTCCAGCAGGCCGAGAAAGCACGCCCAAGTACCCCCCTCCAACTAGCCTCCCCCCCATCTATTTTTAGGCATCTTCCTCTCCCACACTGGTTGTGGTGTTTGCTAAGCGTGCTGTTGTGACAGGGTCCCGCATGGGAGCCTTAATGATACAGTGTCTCCATCGCCCTCCCCGTATTCAGATAGAGATTGTTTAAACAGTATCCTGAGCCGAGGACGGGTCCCATGACAACTCTACAAATATTTACCCGCCACGCGGTGCAGTGGGCTTTTTTTCTGCAGGCTACCTTTTCAGTGTCTTTCTTTCACTCTGTCTTTTATTATTGTTGTTGCCCCCGTCTTGGCATCTCTTGTTTTGTTTTGTTTTCCGCCAGAGATCTCAAATAAGAGAGCAGAGAAGAAGTTTAGATAGAGAGGAGGGAGCTCTTCTTTGTTTTGACCTGTCAGTCTCTGCATCAGGAGCATAACAAGTTCTGGGATCATTAAGGGCTGAACACGAGTGGAATGTTCTAGCTGGGATGTTGAAGTTCAGACCAGGTGAACCACCGACTCAGGCCTTGTTTCTCTCTCTCGCAGGATTCAGATCAAATCCACTCATCTTTTATGTATGTTCTAGATCTGTTCTGGGTCTGTCATTTCTGCAATGTTGGCCTTCGCAGTAACAATGTTGCAAAACTGGAATGTCCAAAAAAAAATCACTGTTTCCATGTGTGCTGCAAATTTCCTAGCCATTCACAAATGTAGTGCAGGTGTTTGAATCAGAGCCTTTGAATCATCCAACAAAAATGGTAAAAAAAAAAAAAAAAGGTATTTAAAGGAAGAGATTGGTGAAAAGTGCACCTATTATTGCTCACTGACTAATGTAGTCTGTAGCCAAGACATGACAAGTCTGAATTCTACTTCTTAGAATACTTCTCACAGTTATAGCGATGTGGCTTATATAGCTAGCAAGCACACCATGTCAGGCACCCAAATTATTTCTGAAAAAATACACCCCTAAAAGGTCTCTTGGTTCAGATCATTCCCAGCTCTTCATTAAGGTTGCACTGACTTGTAACTATGATTTTAGTCTCAATAAGACTGCAAAAATGGACATTGTGTGAGCTATATTTCACCAAACTGTCCTCTTATATAAAAAGTTCACTAATGCTATATATCCAATTGCAAATGCAATTTAAATGTCACCATATAGCAATAAAACTGCAGTGTGAAATTCCCTATCCAGTATACTGAACTACTTCTAAACACACCCTTTCTGCATCCAGAGTGATAATTAGATTTGTTTGGGAATAGTTTACCTAGGTCTGTATTTTACTCTTTTATTTGAAATATCACAATAGCTAATGTAACTCTAAAACATCCAAGTGTGTCCTGAGCATTATTCAGTTTTAACAAAAAGCAAAACCTTATGTGCGTAATTGTATATTGTGTATAGGTCAGTAAAACTCCTCTGTCCCGGGGTCAGTCTTCCTTATATATGTCGTTAAGTAATATTCTTGCTCTTAGAATAAATAGCTCTGCTGGCTCTGTCCATAAACTAAAATAATGTGCCGCTGGTGCTCATGGCTTTGTAATCTGTCTCATTACCCCACACTAAGTTATCCTTCCAGGCCAAGGTTTAGAGTATGTCAAACAGCAGCTGGGCACAGAAATGGTCATTAACCTACTTTTCCAGAAAACTTTAGCTCTTGAGTGAAAAGTGTTGAGCAACAAACTATTTTGAGTTTCAAACACTGCCAGAGTCAGCTGTGGCTCTGAGAGTGTAAACCACCACTTTAACCTGTAAAGGGGTGAGAATATATCCTTATATACACTACCGGTCAAGAAGAACAAGCTTCTTTTTTTTTTTATTCCAAAAATTGAAGTCCAGTGTATAGCATGAAATGGTTCAAAGGGCAGTGCTAAACTGTGAGAGGTTTAAAAATGATCAGGTTACCCAGAAGTGGGATATAATTCTGTAGCTCCATGCAGTACCACTGGAATGTACCGAGTTGGTCGGGTTTATTCTACATCAAGGTAGTGAGTGGCCAGAAGTATCCAGACTCAAACCACACAGAGCTGGTTTGGGATTAACTGGACAGAGGAATGAAAGCAAAGCGTCCTGTAAGCGCCGCACACTTATGGTAACTTCTGCAACATAGTTGGGAAGAACTTTTTGCAGAATGAACAATGAGACATTGAACCGCTTGAAGTTAAGGACAATAAACAAAAAAAAACTTTTTTAAACTATTGTATATACCATTAATATATAGTTATATGGCCTTAAAGTGTGTAATTTCCGCATAAAGCTAATATTTTGTTACTGTACCTGACCATGTAGAAGCATAACCCTGTTTTTTGCACCAGTGATGGTGTACTATGTAAAAAAAAATTTGGGTTGTATTACTGTGTCCATCAGACGACGGAAAGATCTTCCATGGCAGTGGAGTTGGAGATCCATTTGGGCCCCGCTGCTTTGAAGGGGACATTATGGGTTGTGGGATCATGTTCCCCCGTGACTATGAAGGTGAGAATAAACTTTTTAAAGTAATCACATTGTCTGCTGGTTGTTTTACTTAAAAATGGATTTATTGCCAAAAGATAAAAATGGGCTTTACTGAATAACAACAAACCATGCACTGGTAAAATGTTACACTGATAAGACTGATAAAAGCACGGGCAGAATATAAATAGATCTCTGATTTATTGAAATTGAAAATGCCAAAAATAACCTCTGACAGTAATAGCTCCCCAAAATGTCAAATATACACATAATTTACCCATATATTATCATATTATCATACTTGTTCAGATCCAAACTGATATCTTTGTAGATACTAACGCTTATTGGAGCTAAATTTTTTTATTTTTTTTTGGTCTCGGTTTAGTATTTTCTCTTAAACAGTAAAAGGGAACATCTCAATTAATCCACTGTGAGTGCTGGATGCCAGTGATATTAACATGGTAGTAACTTGACATCCAATCAGTTTTGACCTTCGAGTCAGATACGTGACCCTTGATGAAGGGCTAGAGGGTTGGAAAACATACAAATTTGACAAAAGAACTGTGGTCTATAATGTACTAATGCAGGATGAACTAACGATATAATCATTCCCTAGACATAACAGTTTGTTTAATAAAGTGGCCAGTTTACACACTGAATAAACTTGAACACCACTGCTGTGTCCAATATATGCATACCAGAGTTGCACGTAATGTGTCAGTGCTGTGGTGAGAATAAGATCTGGTCAGCGGTCCTGTGGTTTGAAACTGACCAATAATGAATGTGATGGTTGTAGGCTGACAAGCGGTGCAGCAACACAGAGGCTACAGTCTGTAACTTGTATAGTAGGTGTACCCACCAAAATGGCCTTGGATACATTTAGAGTGCGTGTACATATATGCTTGGAGGGAGCGGCATGTGTATAAAAGAAAGAAAGAATGAAGTAAGGAACGCTGCCAAGAATGTACATCTTTGTGTGGTTGTCAGGCAGGCATGTTTGTGTGTTTTTTTTGTGTAAAGGTGAGAGTTAAAAAGAGAATAAAGTGAAAAGTGGATCTTTTAAATGTGAATATAACTCTTTTTTTCTGTGTCTAAGTTGAACAAAATGTTGATGAATATTTGTATATTGGTCCATTTCATCAGTTTATGAGATTGTCAAACAGATAAACATTATTCTTTTTCATTTGTTATCATTTAACTAGTTTTTACAAAATTATTTTAGACAAATGAATAAAAATGATATACAGTAAACAATTAATTGGAACCTATCTAATAATTGTTCACAAAGTCCCGGCAAATTAATAGAAATCGCAGAAATCCTCCGCACTCTTTAGCTTCTTTCTTGGCAGTTTATAATTTTTTAATGTATTTTAGTGCTAAATTTATTAAGCTATTAATTTTGTAATGTAAATGTAAACAGCTTCATTTCCATATAAAATGTAACTATACATTTTTTGGTGCTGTCCAGGAAGAAAGCTTAGGATGGTAAAATACTTCTGTACTCCACATCAGTTTCCCGTGTGGACACTCTCGAGTGTTTCACTCGAGTATTCTCATGTTTTTCGTTTATTTATTACCGTATTTACCCTGCTTATTCTAAAGAAAACAGCGCATACCAAAGAAAACATGCTTGCACAAGTTACAGTATTAATTACAGTCTATAAAGCGATAACATCGGTATTTACACTCTAGCACTGCGGGAGTTCAGTGTAAACTGTACCATACGGGTTTACCTTTACATTTTTTCTTTAAGGGTAATATAAGAGGTTGTGTAAAAAATGAAATTAAAGTGTTTTGGGAGCATATTTAGGGTTTACACTATAAACACAATTTTAATTAAACACAATTTAATATAAACACAA
>JBBMFX010000128.1:3634386-3650086 GCA_037832545.1 Rhabdalestes septentrionalis
GCAGGTGGCTACTAAGGTGAAGCTAATTGTTTGTTTTGGAATTGTAGTGGTTGATAAAAAGTAGCGAGGTGGACACTGTGGCTGTGCAGGTCGTCACTAAGGTGTAGCACGGTGGTCCTATACCAGGGGTTGCTAAGATATAGCTAGCTGGTTGCTATGGTAACTGTAATGGTTGCTATAAAGTGCAAAGTTAGAGGACTGGCTTCAAACTTAAAATGACCACATAAGCACTGAGACGGGTTTGGATTAGAACACATGCCTGATTACACACCTCAGTTTGGTGTTGCAGTGAGCACACCGGAAGCAAGAGTTGTGATAAATTTGCTGATTGGCCATGAGTCGCTCCAGCGGATACACTGTTTTCAGACACATCACACAGCTCTCCCGCACAGGCAGACAGAACTTCTGCACACACATTTACACCATTACATTCAAACCATTCCAGACAACCTGTTCAAATTCTAATTGACTTGTATCTAACATACGTTGAATATTTGTTTGAAAATGTGACTTTCATTTGATAGAGTTCTCATACGAAAAACAGCTCCATCAAATAGATACACCAACTAGGAATCAGGAAAATGTGCAATGTTATGAGTAATCAAGCTAAGAAATTAGGAATCACCTTGAAAGCTTTACTTTGGCCTTGGTCAGGAGTAGGGCCTGCTGGGATAGAAAAAACATAATTGAGTAATACCACATTGACACCACTAGAGGGAGCCAGTGGATACGTTAATAAACTTAAACCACAGGATTAATTCCTTATACTGCTTCCAGAAGCATGATTTCTATAGTAATTACACTGAATTATCTGGTATTACTATAAAAGTAGCATGTTATTAGGAAATATACTAAGATATAGTAAGAAATCTTTAACCAACATCCTGCTTCAGAGTAAGAAATAAATAAATAAATAAAAGGGTAGAAGCCTGTGTCTCACCATTGCTGTCTACAGATGAGCATTTCCTGCTGCTGGGTTCTGGGGTGGAGATCTGTTGAACAGAAACCAAGATTAAAGCAATAGCAACAGAATACCCTACAGACAATGTAAAATATTTTCCCAGCTGTTCCCAGTTTCCCTCAGTAAAACCACAAAGAACATACTGGATCCAGTGAGGCTGGAGGGACATTCTCCTTCTGTTTCACACTGGAGCTGCACAACTCCATGTCCAGGTCACTCTGCTCATAAGGAGAAACAGAAAAGCATTATAGGAAAACCACCCAAATGTGATTTGGTCCTGTAAAAAGAAAGGTACCACTAAGCAAAAAGGTGCAGGCCAGCGAAATAAAGAATAGCCTTTAACTTTTAAAGTTTAGTAGAGACTTTAGACTACTGAGTTCCTAGCTACAAGTGATTGCTACATGTTATCTAGTTGAGAGGCAATGCCAAGGCTGTTTATTCAGTAAACTGGGGGGCACCTGGGGAGCAGTGTGTGCGGATGGTACTTTGCTCAAGGGTACCTCAGACGTGCCAGTGGCAGTCCTGGGATTCGAACACACAAACTTCCGATGACTGAGCAACTCGCTAAACACTAGGCCACCAGCTGGTACCTTGTAAAAACACTCATTTGCTATTTCATCAGGTACACCAACCATATAAGTACACAATTACTGATTGTGGGCCCATCCCTAACCCTTGAAAGGAACCACCAGTGGACTGCTACTGAACAGAGAATATAATGCGACACAATATATGATATATTAAAGTGGCGGATCATTCTCTGCACTGCGTTGTCACCAACATTATTGTGGCATGGTAGTGGGTGTCTAAGTGATACAAGTATGAGGCGAGAAGAAAGTAGGTGTACATAATAGGCAACTCAGTATATAGTGGAATGTGGAGGGTGAAGAAAAGTAAAAATGGGATTCTCACAGGAGTAGAAGACGGGGTATCCACTTTTGACACTGCTGCCTGATAGAGGGCCATTCTGTCCCTGAGTGGAGTCGTCTCCATTGCATCAAAAACTCCTGGGAGGGGAATACAAGAGACATAGAGCCGGTCAGTGGGCCACAGAGGCAAAGCCACACATTTGCAGAGACATGGAGAATGCAAAGGTTGGGTCATCAATGAAAAGCACACTTCCGCTGTCCTTTACTAGATCACTTAAAGCCTGCTGTCAGCACTTTCCAGCGCTCTCCTGAACTCTTTCGCTGATTATGTCGGCCAAAAGGAAACTACACGTAACTCGAGACCTAACAGACTCAATATTTCACTCATTATCTTGAGTACACAGTGTTTTGGGATGTTTTTCTGTACCTTTGTCTCCAAGTTCCATTTCAGGGCCACTTCCTCCTGTTTTCACTTGCTCCCCAGATGCCTGGACAGACATAAGACAAGCGTATAAGTGTAGTTTAATCAGAAACAGAGCTGCATAAATCCCTCACAGTATTTATTAATATATTGGGAATAAGATGGTGCCTGTGGATAAAGTAAATAGGAAACTCAATTTGGAAACATTCAGAAGACAAGGAGCGGGAATATGTATAATAAGAGAACATGAACTTTATTATAAGTGTGATACACATAAGGATATCTCATAGTATCTTTTTTGGTATTTTTTCCCCCTAGATGATAGGCATGATATGAGTATTTTCATAATACATGTCATGATATCAAATGAATTGCACAATATCAAATGAAACAGGACTAATTATGGTCAGTTTTAATTCATATGCTCATACAAGCATGTTGAGGCATTCTGAGAAATACCATCCTATTCCCCATTTTTCACCAGATTATTGGTATAAAGTTCACACTAAGCCCCACGTCCCTTCAGAGTGCCTGTAGTGTGATGCTGGATGTTGTAGTCGCTCCATGACGTTAAAGAGGTGACAAAAGCACATCCAAAAATTATTCTGCACTGTCCTGCCAGCCTCTTCTGTTTTTTCCTGCCTTTAATAATCCACTAATGGGATCAGAGCGAAGGAAGAGTGGGCAGACACCACCGTCTGGCCACCCGCGCCATGGGCGCTGCCAGGGCCACCAGCAATCCCGCTAAACCCCAGCCAGCCCCTACAGCTGGGCCTGCTGCGAGGACACCAGACAGGGCCTGCAGAGGACGACACAGCTGCAGAAACCACAGGATTAGTCTGCTCTCTTCCTTTCTAGATGGGGTGGTCAGGATCTGTTATTGTTATTGCCTTTACATTAACCCTTTACATTTTTCTTCAAAGGAAACCGCATACAGAGGAAGATTAAATAATTAGCCGCCATTAGTGACAGATTTATTTCCTAGGTTTTGCATGGTGGTTAACAACCCAAACAAGATGCTAATCATCCAACATAGTCAAACGGTGTCCATTTTACTGAGAAGACTGTAGCCACAGGATTAGTCTGCTCTTTCTGCTTCATGATGTTGTGGACATGATCTGTTATTATTGTCATCAAACACTGAATTTCAGTTCCAAACCTGAAATCTAAAAAAAATACTGTGATGTATTGTAGTACATGCCACAGCATCCTGTTGTTTTTGGAGAAAACAGTGTTCAGGGCAAAGGGTTCTCAGGGTGGGGAACCACTCAATCTGAACACTAAACATTGGGAACAGTTCAGAAAAAGTTCTTTTTTTAAATTTATGTAGATCTGAGCCATAGTACTAGTTCATCTTCTACTGCCAGCCACAATTGATGCCTGTCTGGGGGTCCGAAAAACTGCCTACTGGATGGATGGGTGCCAGGTTCCCCCATTGCCAAGAGAGACTATAATCCAACCACATTTCTGTATGTAAAATATAGTATGCCTTTCTTTTCACAACGCATTTATAAATGTCCATAATACAACAGTTTTCACACATCTTAGGAGAAGCCCAGACTCTCCGATTAAAGCTTAATTAGAGACAGACCTCTATCTTACTAGTGACAAACTATAGCTGAAAAAAAATGTAACCCAAAAAACTAATCAAATAAATGAATATAAAATATTTATATCACCATTCATAACTTTAACCTGCTTTAAACTCAAGGCACAAGAACACTTTGGATAGTCTATTTTTTAGTTAACATACCGAAATACTGTCCAAAGGGCCCCGGATGCCCCCTGGTCAGTCATTGGTTTAAAATAGCCATGCAGAAAAGTAAACTGACAAAGCTATTTACTTACAACATCAACAGAAAGCTCTGTTCAAGTGGCCCAAGCCTCCAAGCTGAAAAGTGAATGAAACACTGAATAGTCCATGCTCGTTAAGTTATAATGCAGACTGTTCAAACAACCATCACTGGTGCTAATTGGCAATTGGTTTGAGTTGACAAAGCAATAAAACCAACCTAACTACTGATAAGATCTAAACGCACTGCTTAAATGGCAAAAGTCTCAGCCAAAGCTCCCTGCTAGAGCCCTAATTATGTCTTACCTATTAAAGGAAGCCTGATTCCTGGAGCCGCTCAGAGCTGTGGGAGTGTGTATGCTCGTCTGCCCGAGTCTGACTGTACTCACAACCCCAGATTAGAGATGGGGAGCTTGTCTGTGTTTTGTTGGCGGGAGGATGGAAAGGGGGGGTAGGGTTGGGCCCCGAGCAGCTGGTGCCGTCCTGCACTACAGGGAGGGGGGTTAACACTGTCTTGTCGCAGCCCTGGGTGGATTAGCCATGAGTTGGAGAGGTGGGGAGGCGGGAGGCCAGGCCTGCGGTTACAGTCTCCAGACTGAGCAGTGACACCGGGGGAGCAGGAGGCAAGCGTAGCACAAAGGGCCCCTGGGGGGTGGGGGGTGGGGGGGTAGAGCCGCACAGACAAAGGCCTCTTACACTAATCCAACATACAAAAAAGCCAGAGCATCTGAGACAGACCAGCCACGACTGCATCCAAAAAGGAGAACGGGAGCCGACGAACACTTTAAGCTTTTTGTTCCATCCTTGCAGAGATTCAGTCAAAGCTAGAAGGAAGAGGACTCGCATATGGGAAACAACCGGCGAGGTTTCAAGCAAAGAAATTGTTTTTTAAAAATCTAATTTAAACTAATGTCCCTATACCTCACATTTGGTTAAATCACCTCCAACAGATTGCTACTGCACTTGTGCACACTGAAGAACAGGGTTCTTGATTATTTTCCGGCTCAAAAATGTCTGGGTATGGATTCTGTTTACCAGATACACGGGTTGATACACATTACTTGAATGATAAACAGATTACAAACAGGTCATTGTAAAGACATGTTCAGCAATCTTAACATTCTCCACTAGGGGGGCCTATTCATTAACTACACCTTTAATTGTAGTAATTTTCACGCACACAAAGTTAAATAATGTGTGTGATGTATTAATTATCAAATGAGTTGCAAGGTTACCTGATGAGTAATAATTGATCTTAAGACTCAGTTCTATTAGTGACATAGCTTCTAAGGTTTTTTATTACTTTTGTGACCGAATGGGTCTTGTTGAATCAACTATGTGTGGAATAATAATTGGAAAATTGCTGAATTGTCTTTTTAAGAATTTGACTTCCTAAACTACATCCTCATTCTCTGTAATCAGATAAATGACTGTTCAAACTACCTAAGCTTCTGCTTTGTCCCAATCACAGAACTTCAGAGTCATCAGGAGTCTCACAAAGAAGCAAATCACAGCTGAGAAATTATAGCCGGTCCTTTTGCGGAGGAGCATATGGCTGAAACCTAATCGGAAGCACAACCCCCTTCATAATGACCACTCTTCAGAAGCGCATACGTTCATTTTTTCAGTTCAAGCCTTCCAATTTTTCTTCAAAGGAAACATACAGAAGGAGAAGAAATAATTAGCCATAATTGGTGACAGGTTTATTTCCTTGGATTTGCTCTGTAGTTAACAAGCTATGCAAGGCTATTTATTTAAGTCCAACAAAGTCATATTAGCTCCATTTTTGTTTCCGTTTTTATAGAGAACATAAAGTGTAAGAACATGTGGTGTTCATGGTCCTAATTATGGGAGTAGAAGCTTCATTAAGCTGAAAAATATCAAAACAAATGAAGCAGTCCTTAGTCACCAGAACTGCCCTGGCTGAACAACACTATTTGGTGTAAGGAGAGAATTGTGCTGCAAATTTTTCATGGCCGGTTCCTTTAATTGTAGCTGCACAGTCCCGCTGTCTCATGACCTCCCCTTGAGCTAGAGCAGGAGAAGCAGGGCTTTCTCCCAGACCTTCTCCGGTCATATGGAGCCTGGTCCCATGACATCACCCCAAGGGAGCAGTGAGCTGTGCAGCTAGGTGTCGGGTGATCATGACCTCTGGTCAGGTGATGAACAGGGTTGCTGAGGCCACGCCAGGGCGAGAGACAGGCTTTAATAGCAGAGTCAGGAATGTGTTCTCTCACTGCCTCCATATGGAGGAGATCAAGACCATCTCTTGACCCCTTAAAGGCAGCAGGGCCAGAGGGAAATATGTGAAAATGAGGTGAAAGCATACAAAGGGAACACATGTTCATGTACAGATGGCTTAAAATTATTTACATTCAAAGCTCCAATTACAACAAAAAAAAAACCCTCTGTTTATTTCTAAGGATGTGTGACTGTTAAGAAAAAATAATAAAAACCAGTTTTCTGGGCTCCGGTTAAACTTAAACTAGAGTACAAATGTGCGATCTGTTTTAGAAAGAATGTAATAATTGGGGCCATTGTAAGTTTAAGAATAGCAAACTAACAGTTTTTCCAAATTTTTTTTTTTTTGTTTTTCTCAGTAATTTATTAGGAGGCTGAACAAGGATGTAAGCCTATGATGGAAGTCTAAAGCTTGCCAATTAGCATTTTACAAACTCAGGTTTTGTCTTTTAAAAGTGCAAGTAACACACATACATATACACTTGCTGTTTCCTTTTTTCCACTTATTTCTAAATACGAAACTGGCCATGAGTGCCCATGCACCCCAAAGACACAAAGCGCCATTGTCTCTGACTATGGCCCCTTTTTATGTTGAACACAACCATTTTGAAATTTCAAAAGACGCTGTGTGTGCAGATGAAAAAAATATACACCTCAAAGTTTAACCCTCCACGCATAGGCTGGTAGAAGATCTCATTCTTGACTTTAAGATTCAAGTTAATTCCAGAAGTTTTGTACCAGCACAGTTGTGAACAGTTCCACATGTTTCATGTAAATAAGGTTTCATAGGACGACCTGACTTGGGAATGAACTATTCCAGCAGCAGGGCACAGCAAGTATTCACTCATTCAGGACTGTCAATGAGACAAGAATGGATTCTTTGAACCTTGAAGGGTCAGATTTAAGTATAAATGTTCTGCATCATTCCTGAAACTTTCCAGCAATTCAGCAACTGTTCCTTGCAGGAGCCATTTAGTCACAAAGGATAGAGTTTTATGATGTCTTGCAGAGCATGTGACTGCCATTGTGACCCCCTAATAGTACATTAACAATCACAAGCCATAAAAAAACAGAAAACCACATATACATAGAGCCGTTTCTGAGCTACATTTTCAGAAAAAAGAGATACAGGTAAATAAAATAAAAAAAAAACCAAAATACAAACAGCAAGTGTACCCTCAAAAGTACAAGAAGGTCCAGTTGCGAGTTAAAGATCCACTACATTCATTTCCCCAAGAGAAATGGACATATTGTACTTTTACATAACTTCCCAATATATAAAGATCATATCTTATAGTGGTACATTTATGTCCCCTATACTTTTTTCTGATGTTTTAGTGCTTTAGTGTGAATAATTATGGTGCAAAAAAAAGTTGACATCTATTGATCATGGCCAGAAAAATTATTTTACCATAGACTTGTGGAATAATGTACTCACCTTGTTCTCGAATATCATTTTGAGGCTGCTGAGAGGGACTGCAGCTGCCTCTGGACTCTCTGCACCTCTCTGCCCACGCTGGTCCATACCTGGATCTCTGGGACTCCGAGGGGTCTCCTGACTATCCAGGATCTGTGTGGCTGTGGACTTTTCCAGGATTTCTGTGGGCTTTGTGTTGGTGCTGGTGAAGATTCCTGTGCTTCTTGGTGGGATGTTTTTTTCAGCAAAGCCCACAGAGTCTTGAACCTGGTCCTGAATTCTGGGGTGTGTTGATGGAGGCTCACTGGAGAGAGGCTGCTGGACCTCCCACCGCTTCTTCAGGACACTGAGGTTACCACCACGCAGGGCAGGAGCTACACCCTCCACAGACTGGAATCAAAAGCAGCTCTTAATTAGAATGATATTAAAATACTTTCTGTAATTGTACATCTGTTAAAAATGACATTTTTCTTCAATCATTACATAATTTGGTGGTTTGTTGTGAAACCCTCCATTGAGAAACAACAGATTAGCTCATATGGGATGGCAACAGACATCTGAAAACCTCAATGTGCAATGGAAGAATTTTTCACATTTGGTGGAATTTCGGAATTCTGGACTTTTTTTTTTATTAGAACAGTAAAAAAAAATTTAACCAACAACCCCTCCCCATAAAAATGAAACATTTTAATATGACAGCAACATTGCACTTTAGTTTAAATCTTAGAAAGACTATAGAATAACAACAAAAAGATGAGCTTATAAATGAGTTTCAGCAACAAAAAATAGTCTAGGGATACTCTTATTTATATTGGCTTAACAAGAGAGAATTTCAATGAACATCTGGAATCAAATGATGACTGGAAGTGTACCAAATCTCAGCATTTCATTATAAAACAAGGATCTGACAAGAAACCTGATTAAAAAAAAAAAATCATTGTTCTACCACGGAGTTCCTTCGGAAATGGGTAACAGAGAAAGGAGATAGGTTTTAGTTTCAGGCTCCAAAGCACCCAAGGAGAGCACTGCTGTTAGTTTGTTGGAAGACAAGGACAGGAAAAGAAGAAAACCTGGAGAATTGAGCAGCTCCCTCAGTCTTTGCATGTGGAAGTGAAAGAAAGCTGTCCCAGATGTGAACTGTCAGCCCCTCCCGAACGACACGGGAGGAGAGCTAGGGAAAGGGGCGTGGAGGAAATACACCCCCCACCCCCACACACACACAGAAAGAAGGGGAAATAAAGAAAAAGAGGCATTAATAAGTAGAGAACAGGCAAGACATGGAGTAGATATCTGAACAATGAATTGAAAAAATAATTGATTCCAGTGTCTCAACTTTATCTGCTGTGAACCCGGTTTCTTAACTGAGATTTAGTTGATCAGCTGAGACATGGTGTCTGAAATTTGCATTAGTTAATAGCACTGATTCTATAATGCTAATGCAGATATGTATAGGAAGTGTATATCCCAAGCATTTATAAACAAAAATCAAAATTGAAGAATACAAGAGCTAAAATGACGTTTTCTATTGTTTAATCTATGCAACATAGATGAAACAGGTTTCTTTTCTACTATATTTGGTTTTACCAAACTGATGCTTTGAAATGTCCTTCCAAACATAACAATACAGAAAAATACTGTGTAGCTGCAAGGTATCACAAACCAGCAATCAGAACTGAGGCCAACCCTCCACGTTCGCAAGTCGATCTTACAGTACTCTGAGGTTCTGCTCTCAACCAGAAGAACAAAAGGCCTGTCTATTATAAACCACTGAACCATTCAAGCATCCACTGCATGAACCACAAAACCCACACACTGGTGATGTGGGAGGACCCTACTGACCATGCGTGTCCATCTACTTAATCAGGACTAGGTGGAAGCGGCATTGAGGGACTGATATGTGTTGCCTGTAATTAGTCTGGGGATGCTGACCTTTAAATAAACCAAGAAAAAGATTATGATAATCTAAAGTATTTGTATTTTCTGAAGAATTACGCTTCTTAATTCTACCTCTGCAATTTTTCAACATGTAACTCTCCACTGCAAGAATACAGTATATGTCATAATACTGTACAGCTCTAAATGGAGCAAATGTTGTCTTGTCTGGTGGTGATCTACTGGTTTTCTTGTCTGCTGGTCTTGTTCTGTTTCTGTTTTCATAATTTCTCCAGGAATATGGAGCAACACATTGTTTCGTTTCACTGTGTACTGTGTTTATATGGTTAAAATGACATTAAAACCTACTTAAAATTGGCTCAAGTCATTTGACGGTTTTCTTTTACAAGCTACAATTCAAAAGTACCTACCAAAGCTCTTTTGCCCCAAAGGTGATTTAAACATCTGAAAGGTTTGAATACGGTCCCAACAAGGATGTGGGGTTTGATATTATTCCCACAAAATGATTTCACTAGCTTTCTTTGAATATATGACTTTATCGCGAACAGCCACAGAAAGCAAGTTCGTTTAATAAACCATTTTGGAAAGGGCAAGTGTTCCAAAACGTCTTTTTTAATAAAAGGAAGAGAACAAGAGTAGTTCCTTCCTGCTGTTGTTCTCGAGTGCCCGCTGCCTGACCTCAGACATCCATGTCCGTCCTCCAGGCAAGCAGTAAATGAGCTCAAACCATGTATGATCACTAAAGCGGTATTAACTGGAAGCTGTATTAGCTCTAGGGATTGTGGTTTTATCCATATTATGCTGTATAAAACCCAAGTATAATCACTACAGCATCATCACTTATTTGAATAATAGTTGATTATTGGTGTCATCTTTATAATATGACACCAAAAATCTATCATTATAATTACAGAATTAAACAAAAGTCTGACATTACAGCCTCAAATATGTATTTTAATTATTTTCTGTATATTTAGCCATCAAAAAGAATCCACACTTAGCAAAACCAATCAAGATGTAAAGTGCTGATCTATAGCAAAACAAACAGTATCAATTTATACTGTGTATGGGTTTGACTGGGTGTTACTGTGGGTGTCAATATTTATAAATAATGTCCAATCAGGTCACCTTGATTTATTCATTTCTTAAAATTGCTTACCGTCTAAGCCCTGAAGAATTAACGTAATACCAAAAACTGTCCTCATAGAAAATATGTCCCATCTCTAACCACCCCCACACTGACTGTAATAAACAGATTTAAAAAAATTCTTACATTTTAACATACACAGAAGCTAATGGGCTAGCTTTGGTTTCATGATGGCCTGTTTCCCGGCTACCTGATTATTTCCAGTGGAGACCCATTCTCTATCTTCAGCCTGCAGTCTTGTCTTCAGGCAGTAGAAGGCCCAGAGCCTACATGCTTTAAATTCTCTTTTCTTCTCTCCAGACTCACCAGCTGTATTTATCCTGTAGTGAGGCTCCGCACACCAGTGTACAATATGCAAAAGAACTGGAGTTTGTTCAACCACAGAGGACTTACCTGCAGATTAAGGAGTCTAAATAGGGTTTAAGTGGACTAGCCACTGACTGCAGCATGTGGCTGGGAGGGAAATAACACGTGCAACACCGGGCAGATATGGCTGTCTACTGTTTTAAAATAGACATTTCTTATTACTGTGCAGAAGTTTGTAATACATTCTAATTAGTCAAATTCTATATATATAAATATATATGTGTGTGTGTGTGTGTGTGTGTGCGCGCGCGATGCGCGCGAATGTGTTAAAATAAAATACATGTGTATATATTCTGGCATGCTTAATAGGAGTCTAATGATTAGCAATTGATTTTTTAATTAGTTTGATAAAGCTTCATGGCTGAAGAATGAAGTGGTAAAACTAAAAAAATTTAAAAGTGTGCATCACATTTAAAAAGTGGCGATTACATCTTGAGGGAGGGGACAATCATATTCCAAACAGATCATTATAGTGTATCATTTTTGTCATGTTCTTCACAAAATATTTTAAATATTGAATAAGCTGTCTAAAGATACCATATAAGGATTAATTCATAATATATGTAGTACATTTACATGTTCATTTACAACCATATGCGAAACAATTATAAAACAAAATAAACAAATGTTTAACGATTCCAAAATTCTCAACAGTAATCATAAAAAAAAAAAATCTATATATGAAACATGTTTCTTTTATTCTGGCGTGTTATTTAGGTATAGGAGACCAAAGAAGCCGTTTTAGGTGAGACGGTTTAGTTGCTATGTGTTTTCACTTTAGCACACTGAAGGCCTGCTCTCTGCAACACGTTTCAGCTCAGATTCTAAAGGATGAAATCACAGAAACTCACTTTTCTTCTGTCTGAGTTGATCTCCTCGGCTGCCTTCTGGTACCTGCAGACAGGAGGTCAGACAGGGTGAGGTCAGAAGGGTCAACACAGAAAACTCCTAACAACAATATAGACTCTTCCACACTTTGACACATAAGATACAGCAAACTGCATTAAGCTGTGGCCTACAGGGAGCCAATTTCATAATATCTGTTTAATGATCCAATCTAATGATCCTGGTTTAAGAGATTAGGAGATTTGTAGTGATATATTTGTGATCTGAGCTCCTTTATAGAACAACAGTGACATCAGGTGGTGTACAATGGCAATGCATAATAGAGACTTTTGGATTCTAAGATGCCTTCTTTCAAAAGATCTATTATAGAAAAATACTCATTTTATTTGTATCATTCATTCAGTCCAGACATGGAAAAAGCCTCTTAAAAAAATCACTGTTTTTGTGACTTGTTTACATGTAAACACTTCTTTGGGCTACTGCAGTGTAACAATAGCATCAATTGCATTCACAATGAACTTGGGCAAAATACACAACAAACTCATTTGAACACACGCAAAAACTAAATAAATAAATAAACAAATAAATACAAATATTTTATTTATTTATTTATTTATTTCTGTCTGGTGGCTGCATGCAACACTTTTGACCATTTTTTTCTGAATATCTGCGCAACCCATAATGGATGACGTTATGAAGACTTAATTTAAAAAACAGGAACAAACAAAAGTGAAATTTACTGTTGAGTGCTGTGTTGCAAGAAAAGCTCATTCCGTTTAGGCAAAAGTGAAAATGAGAGTCAGTCTTTTCAGTCTGGTGGGGACAAAAGCAGAATGCAGCCAAACAGAACGAAAGAGCGAGTCAGAGCCGGAGCGGCCATGTGTTCTTCAAATAAGCAGACGAGTACGTACTTGGAGAAGCGCTCAGCTATAGCCAGGCTTTTACCCCGTGCTCCCACAATGGACAGCTCTTTGGCCGTGACCCGCAGAGACTGGGAGGCCCACTGCCTTCTGTCAAACGAGCTGACCGCCATCACTGCTTCTGAGGCTGGGAGGAAGAAAGGAAAACAGTCAGCAAATCACCAATAAAGCCTTGCATCACAAACATGACTAAGAAAAACAGGCTGTTTTTATAGCTGTCCTTATTTAGATTGAATGATCATGGGAGTAAACTGCATGTTTAGTCATGCTCATTCAGTATATAAAAAAATCTTTTATTAAAATCAAAAAGAAAAACAAGATTTCCTATTATATGGCCCTTTAATTTTGCTGAGCATGGGTTTTTTTTCCCCTGTTATTACTTCTAGTGTCTAAACCTCAGATGGCAAAGATAACAGATACTGGTGTCTGGCAAAAAAAATGCTGTATCAGATTTTGGAGGAAAAACATGAATCTGATCCCATGCTGGCCTGAAAAAGAACACACATATCATGTGATGTCAGGTTGTTAGCTGTGTGTTTCCATGGGGTGGTAGAGCATGTGAACATGTTAACCCACTTTTAGATGATAATCCTAAATGAAAGAAATTCTTCACTTAACCACATTTTATAATGTTTGCTAGTTTTAGCCAGATAAATATCAGATAAAATCGATAATATGCTTGTAATGTGCAAGTTAAGATCAGCCAATCGCACCTGATTAGTGAGAGGTGCTTTATCTATCTGTTGAGCATGGCAGTTAATGTAGAAACACCAGAAAACGTGTAGTAGAGAACTTATTGTAAGGAGAACTGGCATGTGCAAATGTCTTTTGGATTGATAGGACACTAAAGGGCGCTCGCGAGTGAGTCCAAAATGAATGGGCTTCATCTGGAGCTTGCAGCAAAATTTTAATCAGTTCATCACCAATTACAGAACTTTCTTGCAGTGACTTGCATACATTAATGACGTCAGCAAACACAAACCAATGAGCTCCTCAATTTTCCAGCCAAGCAGCACTCCAGAAACCAGATTGCCAACCAATCAGTATTCAGCAGCATGAGTGCCAACCAATCAGCATTCAGTAGTCTAAATGGTTTACTGAAGATTGGAAATATAGTTTTCTCTTTATTTACCTTTTCAGAATTAAATTCCTGCGTAAAAGTATAGAACTTCATGAACATTTTTAGCCATTTCGTCTATTTCCCACTTTTTAATAAAAACTCCCTTGCAGGCCCCCTCCAGCAGTCTCCATTTTTCTGAGATAAAAGGAAGAATAAGAAATTGACAGGCTGCTCATAAACTGGCCAGGCTACAAAATCAGGTTGTTTGATATGGCCTGATGTAATTATAATAGATTAAATATTTGATTCCCCACAATGCTGTCCCTCAGACCAAGCTTAATCTGTGATGGACAATATTCATCATTCTGTTTATCATAACCAGTGTTGCAAGAGGTGCTGATCAAAGGACTGTAAAACCTCCTGGACAGGTCACCTGCCCGTCACAAGTCGAACCCACTAACATACACAATCTCACTTACAGGCAGGACATCTGACATGCATGACTTTGGACTGTGGGAGAAAACCAGAGCTTCCATAATTGAACCACACAGACACGGGAATAGCATGAAAACTCCAGACATCAAATCCAGAACTTTCTTGCTGTGACAGTGTGCTATATATGGAAATCTGTACATGTAAAGTGCCCATCTGTGACACGTGAACAGACTACAGCACAGCACAAAACTGTTCTCTGCATGTAATCCAGTCACCTGAGTGAAACAGAGGGCAAACCTCAACAGGATGCCTTGGGAGCAGTGTGCGGGGACAGTACCTCAACAGTACCTCAGTGGTGACACTGGGATTTAAACCCACAAACTTCCGATCACAGAGGCAACTCCCTAACCACCAGGCCACCACTGAACATGACTGAACATGAGAAACTGCTGCTGCTGACGAAGTATTCACAGGTTCATGAGAGTCACTATGACATTGTGACGGCAAATTAAATTGCATATCACCCCAAGGGACCTGTCATATCATGTCTTGGCAGCTTAGGGAAAAACGGAATTTTGTGGGAGAATAACTTCCTTCCTCTTACACAGGTACTGAGTCATTGTTCTGATTCGGTTCCAAACACCTGCAGCTCACCTAGATTCCCATTACTCTCATGAGCTCCGACCGAAATCAGACAAGACTCAGCGGGCTGTCACTCGTACCTCGAGGTGTTCAGTCTGTGCTTGCACTTATTGTGTAAGAGTTGAGGAAACTTTCTGAAAGCAAGTGGAAACTCGTCGTTAGATCTGCTTCTTTGTAAAAGAGCATTGAAAGTGGAAAATTGGCTAAAGAAAAAGTTCCAACCCTGCACTGGATTCCCAGGAATAAATAGACTAAATAACTTAGGTAGGGCTGAATGATTTGGAGAAAATATGTGATCAGTTGTTTTCTAACCAGTTATTAATCTCCAATGGTCACAGCTTATTTCTTAGGTTTTCCCTTTATCTCCAGACTGATCCATAAAATAATTATCAAGGGAATGTTTAGGTGGTAACTGAATAAATCCAAGATGAATATTTAGACCTTGAGTTTATATCTTATGTGTAATTCTCTGGAGATCTACTGAAGATGCTTTATGGCTTCTTATGCTAAAAAACAGGTGCAGTTCACTTTTGAACCTATTTGCAGGCTCTGCGTTTCCCTTGTATGTATGTAAATATATGTATCTCGGCACTGATTGGCTGCTTTTTACTGTACGCGCGTGTGTGTGTGTGTGTGTGTGTGTGTGTGTGTGTGTGTGTGTGTGTGTGTGTGTGTGTGTGTGTGTGTGTG
>JBBMFX010000128.1:3682972-3693632 GCA_037832545.1 Rhabdalestes septentrionalis
ATTAAATATAATTTCTCAGGTGGCTAAGACTTTTGCATGGTACTGTCTGCTTTGAGGTGGATGAAAGTCCTATTGCGAACACAGACATTAACCCAAGATTTACGTCTTCCGTCTTTTTTTCATAGTTGCTATAAAATGCAATTTCAGGCTGATATTTTTTTTTATTAAATTTGAATTGAAATAATATTGGGATTCATATTTGATTATATGAAAAAAATTTATTGGACTCGGCTAATAATATAAAATTAGAGATTATAAGATTTTCATGCTGGAGGCTGTGTTGCCAATATGGGGCTTAAGGAATGGGTCAGTGCTTTTATTCCTGCGTCATGATGCCTTTATGTAGGCGCCCTTAGAATAAAGTTTTGCCTTAACACTCAGTTCATGCTGTACTTCAGCGCATGGATAAAAGTAAATATAATAGGTCTGTAAATCTCGCATTTTTTTCGTGCTGCCCTGTTGTTAATAAAAGATCGCGCTGCTGCGGCAGACACCGCCCCCACCGCCACCGCCTTCCCGTCACGATCGTGCCAGTGCGTGCGCGCCCCCGTCTCTGCCTTTCATTAGCACTGATTTTCAGACGCGAGCATTAAAATTTCACTCGCGTCGCGCCAGGGCATTAACGGAGCCCACGCCGCAAAATGACGAGGATGAAATATTGATAAAGCGGCTCATTTTCTATTATGAAAGCTCCGGGGTATAGCAGGACAGTGACGTTCGAGGCGGAGTGAAGTCGCCCCTTATAGCTGTGAACATATATCGTGAAATTCTTCTCTCTGCATTTAACCCATTCACCATGTCGGGCAGCAGGCAGTCTATGACGCAGCACCCGGGTGTGTGGAGAAGGTACCTTGTTCAAGGCTATCTCAGTGTTGCTACTGACAATCCTTGGATTCAAACCTCCAAACTTCCAATTGCAAGGGCAACTCCCTAGCTACCAGTCCACCAGCAGGTTTGAGTCTCAGTAGCCCCTTTGTTATGGCATTTAAACTCATTCACACCACTTTTATCTTGCTTACCACAAGCTCCTCCTGACTCACAGATCCACTGTATGGATGCACAGTTAAAAAAAAGACAGATCTTTTCCATGCAAGCCCCCAGGACATCACTGGTCAGTTTCTGCCCACCACCACAGGCAATGTCACTTGGTTTGTAAATCGTACTCTGACATGGTGGTGTGGTCCGAGTGCAGTTTTTTAAGATATTTGTGTAGTTTGTGTTTGTTGCACTTGTATGCGATGCTAAATGCTCTGTGAAGAGGAGGGTCTTTGGTCTCTGTTTGAATACAGTGAGGATCTCAGCAGTTCTGATGGTCTGGGAAAAGTTCATTCCAACACTTCGGTGCCAAAGCTAAGGAAGGTCTTGTTGCAAGTCTTTGATCTTTGAATATAGGTGGGTGAAGTCAGGCTGTGCTTGATGTTCTAAGGGGCTGAACTGAGACCCATGTTGTAAGACTAATTAGATTGAGACTGGTAAATCAAATTGTGACCTACAGGATCAATGAAGGGTCCGCAGTAGTGGAACAGTGTGGTGCTGCATTCTGAATCATCTGGAGATGTCAGCTTTACACATCTGTGTTGATGGTGGTCTATCACTCACTCAGCCATGAGAACTGATGTGTTCAGAACCTGATCACAAATGGAAAGCTAGTGGATGTTTTCTGCAATCTGCAAGGCAAATGATGGGCTATTGTCACTAACTGTACACCAGCAAACTACAAGGGAGGCCTTTCTAATAACGTGGCCAGTGAGTATATATGTGGCTCCACAAAAATGAGCTATTGGAGTAATTACAGGGAAGCCCATGTTCAATAAGGAAGGATTAGAATATCTCGCTGTGTGCCATGAATAAAGATTTTCTTCTATATGAGCCAAATTAATCAGAGTCGTAAACCTATGGGCTGGCGAAGATTTGTTCTGAGGAATCGAGAGCGGAATTGTAGGCGCTGGAGCAGGTATGCAAATATTTAAGGTGCTAAAAATCGCTACCCCAGTATGAATAATAATAACACAATGCTCCCCCTCTATTATTGTCTGTCCTGGTCAAATCATGGGGCTTAAACCTATCAACAGATTTACTTTCAACTGGTTGGCATTTCTGAGATTTAATCCCCCCCAGAAAATGTTCATATTGATTTATTTTGGATGCATTCACACCGTTTTTTGTATTGTGTGCACTCATCACAATTTTCACTCAGGAAAACATCAATTAAATATGTAATGTTATTACTTTTTATTATTACTATAGAGGTGGAAATGATGGTTGTATAAATAGTACAATTAGTAGTAGAAATCTCCTGCCAAAGCAAGAGTAGTACAAGTAGTGGTGGTATTAGTTGTAGAAGTAGCTACAGCAATATTAGTAATAGTCGAAGTAGTGCAAGTAAAAGTACAAGAAGTAGTGTAAATTGTAGTTTAGTAGTACAATAGTAGTTGATGTTTTAGTTATAATAGTAGTGTAAATTGTAGCTGGAATGTAAGTGGTAATACAAGGAGTAGTGGTGATATTAATAGTAGAGTGAGCCAAAGTAAGAATATAAGTAGTATTAATACAGGATGTAATTATAATTTACATAATACTATGGGTAGTAGTTGTAGTAGTAGGATTAGTCATAGTATAAGTAATAGTTGTAGTAGTGTTAGAAGGAGTAATTCTACTATACATAATAGTATAAGTTGTAGTTGCAGTAGTAGCATTAGAAGATGTAATTGTACTACATATAGTGATAAAATTAGAAGTTGTAGTAGTAGCAGAGTATATAGTGGTAGTATTAATAGTACAGTGAGCCAGAGTAAAATTATAAGTAGTAATAATAGAGGGTGTAGTTGTACTTTACATAATATTATAGGTAGTAATTGTAGTAGTAGTAGGAAGAGTCGTAGTATAAGTAATAGTTGGAGTATTAGAAGGGATAATAATACAAAATATAAGTTGTAGTTATATGAGTAGTAACATTAGAAGGCGTAATTGTAAATAGTATTTGTTGTAATACCAGAAGGTGTAGTTGGACTATATATAGCGGTTTATGTAGTAGTTGTACTATATGTAATGATATAATTAGTAGTTGTAAGAGTAGCAGAGGGTGTAGTTCTACTATACGTACATGTATGTGGTATAAGTAGTAGCTGTAGTGGCATTAAAAGAAGGAGTAGTAGACAAAAAGTAGTTTTAGTAGTAGTAAAAGTAGTATAAATCGTAGGTCTAGTAGTGCTGGCAATAGCACATATAAGCAATAAGTCAATTTGAAGACTTTATTTATAATAATCCAAAAATACCATTAGATGGAAAACTGTTCTGAAGTCTGGTAATGATTTGTGATCTCTCTACCTATGCATATATTAAAATGAAACTGATGGGATGAACTACATCTGGTGGTTAATTTAGGTGTTTCTGATTTAATTTTTCCCCCCAACGCTCCGTTGTGTCAATCACTTTGACGCAAAGCACAAGCTAATGACAAGAAGCCCACAGTAAGATTAATTATCCAGCCTTAATTCTCTCTTGTACTGGAAGAGCCAGTCATCAACACGTCACGCGACACTGGGGGATTAAAGACAGATCCTGCAGGCTCCTTAACTCCTATTCCAATTAATGCATATTCATGCAAACTTAAAAACACTTCAGTTTGCATAGTTTTACCACTCTGGGATTCTACAAAGTGAGCAAAATAAACTTCACTTTTCTTTATTTAGTTGAGCTGAAAAAATATAAATCTGTAGAATACATCATCAAGGTTCAATAATTATGTGATGCAAACAAGCTAAACTCTAAAGTAAACTGAATTTACTTTAAAATGTACAAAATTGTCTAATTTTTCTTCTTAAATTGAAACCAAATTAAAACCCATGTCAAGTCTACATACTGATTTGAACTTGCATAGACTTTTAATTTCTAACTATTTCTTCCTAGTCAATAATGTTAATCTGGATATTTGTTAAAATTATTTTGATTTTTAGATTTCATTTTCAAAATTTTCAAAATTCAGATTTAGATTTATGACTTTGGTTCTGTCTTGGAGCTACGATGAATTAATTCTAGAATAACTCATTACACAGTTACCCCAAACTGTCATCACGATATCTCAAATAGACTTGCTTGAAGGGATGCTGGAAATAGGGGGACTGAGGGACGCAGTGGACCCACATTCCAGGACAGTAAAACCACATTCCAGGACAGTAAAACAGAGTTATACACACATATTACCATCTCACACTGATATTTAAACAAATGCGCAAAATGTTGTAATAAGTACTGCAAAAGCCTATAGCCACACATAAGTCTGTCATCATGTATTGGCTGATTAGCTCCTGAGGTAAGGGGAACAATGTGTTCATCTGAGTTTTGGCTGAAACACCGCTTGGATGAACAAACTGTGCAGCCCTTCTGAGGCGGAAACTGGAAGCGTCAGCTGACCAGTGCCTCATTGATAAGATTTATCTCACTCAAGAGCCATCCACATTCCTGGTGACAGGCCGAACGCTCCGGCGCCCTGCCAACAGCGTAAAAATCACTTTCCAAAGGAGGCATTTAGCCTCGACGGATACATTAACCAGCAGTGGCCCTGTGCACCCCCCACATCAATCTGTGGCTCGTTGGGACGTCGTGCAGTCTTCAAAAAATCCTGCACAGACTGTCAGGCCCAGCAGGAGACACTCTCTCTCCCCAGGGCAAGATCAGGGGCCCGGGTGGCGGCTCCCAGGACAGCACTGCACTCATTCCATCTGGGTCATGACTTCTGTGTCATGTATATAAGAGACGGGGTCTCGTGTTAGATTTGTTTCTCTCATGAAAACATTCCATCATCCTCTGGGGAGTTCGCGCTGAGGGCACCTAGACGAGGTCGAGACATGGTATCGCGTGTGCATTAGGAGATCATCTAAAACATGCTTGGTGCCCAGTCCTTGCTTCTTTAGTTTTGCACCAACAAGCAATGGAATGGAATAGAAGCATCATGCATCATGAATCTGTGTCCAGTAACATTATATTGGTGCTAAACTTCTACCAGAATCATATGGGACACAAGCAGAAATTAGCAATGTATATCTTCTCAATTTTTTCTGTCCGTGTTTAGATATTTTTGGTCCACGTGGAAGGCCTAGCTCTGAGAGGCACTGAAGATCATTTATGATATTTTAACCTATTCTATTGAGGCAAACATGGAATTATGCATGTACATGCATGTAGTGTTTGGAATGTGATTTTTTACCGGCAATAATGTTTTGGTTGTAACAAAAATCATCTTTCTTGTATGTTGGTTCAATAATTCTAATCCATTATTATAATCCTGTTTTTGCAGACCCTTGATACTCTTTCTGAAAGGGCTGCACTGCATCCTTTATTACAAGCTGTGGTTTGAATAAAGCACAGGTTCTTAATGGGACAGTGAGACCTAAAAGCTCTCTGGTGAAGCTGCGAAGGCATTTTAGTCTCCACTGTAACTGTATGGTGTGTTGAATATCGTGGTACACCTGAATATCAGAACATGCATGACAGTTCATTCTGACTGTACAATCCAGGTTGGATTTCTCGAAATCATATTAACACATTTAAATTAGAAAGTGCAACACAACGCACTTTCTAAAGGAGTTAAGATCATCCACACTGTGATGCTTCTGGGTCCTGACTGGTTGAGTAATCTCTTAAGAAGGGTGTTATTTGTGATGCGCTGCTTGTTTGGTCAGATTCTGAAGAAGAGTGTGAGAGCAGACATACATGGCAAACTTCTTGTTGATCCTAAACAGATGTGTTCAACACCAGTGACACAAAACTGTATTTAGTCTCAAATAAAACTCAAATAACAACAAAATGGACTTTAAAACGTTTTACAGACTCACTTAAGCAAAAACATAATTCAGGTTTATTTAGCTAATACTGTAGTCTAGCTGATGTAGCCCTCTCCTCTAATTTCTTAGTGCGAGGAACTGCCGTTAAAGCACATTTGATTCAATGTTTTTTGTTATAAAACCAATTGAACATTTAAGACTGTATGTTATCACAAATAACACCACTGCTATGGTGATACATACTCGCTTTTGGCTCATGCCTGGAATCAGATCACAGCCATGGTGTTATTCTTCATAACTCCATCCCTCTTGTGATCTGTTGCTTAAATATCTACTTCTGGTATTGTTAAGTTTCATTTACAAAATTAAGTTTCATTAAGAGTCTATTTCTCTCTAAAACAAATTATAACACCTGTCCCCCAAACATATGTACTTTAGGAAGTCATTTTTATTACATGCCTTAATTAGTTTTTGTCTTTTTAATTGGTTCTGGTTCCAAATTATACACTGGGCATTTTTACTCGGATTTGTGTGTGTGTCATGGGTTTAACAATGTTATTACCAAAGTACGATTTCAGGTCCCAAATTGTGAACTATTTATGCAGTTGTTTTTCATGCGATACACCCTATTGTTAATGAAACTAATGAAAGAAGCACTTAGACCTCCCCAACCCTCCATAAGCACTCGGTGGGCAACAAACCCACACCTCCATTCCTGGGGTGTTTCTATCATGGCTTGCATTTGTTTGGAAGAATGTGGCCCGGTGAGTGCAGCGACGCAATCTACCACCGACGGAGAGACACGGGGGCTGGCACATCCACTGCCAAGCATGTCCCGAATCTTAATGCGTCTCTCTAGACATTATGCAATTACTTTTGACAAGGGTGTCTTCTCACTTGTGTGATCTCAATCAGATAACTGTAATTCACTGTATATGGGTCTCTGTCAGTCTTCCTTGGCATAGTTGCAGCTAGTTCAGAAAGTTAACTCTGTGCTGGTGGTGGAAAAAGAGAGATAATACCAACCCTGTTTTAGCTTCACTTCCTTATTCTTTGTCAATTCAAATAGATTCCTGACCTATTTTTACTCATTAGTATTTGGAAACACAAGAATGTGTGGATGATTTATGTTCATACTTTTGTCCATTGTTGTAAATGACAGCGCGCCATGACAGAAAGATTGATGCATGCAGCCAGCATGCGAACAGATGGCCGCAAGCTCTCATTACGTGTTAACTATTTTAGCCTCATTTTACCAGTGTAAACCTAAAGAAGGGAACTTTGGTATCGTAAAGAGGTGGTGAATAGAAATGTGGTCATTTATGATTATTTATAAGGGTAGCAGTGGCCGCTTTGCTTCACCCGTACGCTGTCAAAAGTTTGGTTCTTCTGGTTACTGATCGTACTTTTCTGTCTCCATTAGTTTCATCTCATATTTTAAGGTGTTTATGATGTAATTTATAGCCATTAGCCAATATTAAAGGATTCTGTGCTCTCTTGGCTCATTACATTTGGGTTAAAGGAGAAACTTGCTGACTGTAGAGCACTCTAGGTGAAGTCTGGAAAGTGCTTTACAAATAAAACTTACTTGGGCTTCTTACTTAAGGGGAAGGTCTTTCTATGAGTCTCTCCTTCCTTCTTCTCCTCCTCTCTTTCTCTCGAACAGCAATTTTCCACATGAGCAGGCCTAGAGGAGAGTGAACTGCAGCACACTCTGATTCAGCCGATCCGCATGGCCTGCAGATCCTTGGGTCTTTGACGGAGAGCGCCGGCCTTGCTATTTACCCCGAGACATTTTCATGGGTCACGGCCGCAACAGGGGTTCACGCGGGCCACTGATGAGCTCTGAGGGATTAGCTGTCAGCCTGATGGGGCTGATGGACAGATAAAAGCTGTGAGCAGGTAGGCTCCGCCAGGGCCCAGGCAGACACTAGGCCAAAGTGACTTTGGCAGTTTGCCTCTGTTGATCAACTCCGCGATACGCTGATTTATATGTGGCTGTTAGCAGCGCTTTGAAGAGATATGAGTCATATGCGTCTTCACTGATCTTAGGGGCAGCGCAAGGGCAGCAGGGATAAACGGTGCTTCAGGATCCATATTCATAAAGATTCTCACAGTAGGAGCACTAATCTAGGATCAGGGACTTCCTCTGTTTTATCTGTGAGCCCAGTCCCATAAATAGCTGCTAGATCAGCACACTCAACGAACGGCTTTATGAATCCCAGGCCTGATCTGGGAAGATATCCTTATAATGCCCTAACGAAAAGGCCTTCTGCAGGGCTGTGTGCTTATCATTGGTACTTGAGATGCAAGACCTGATATACAAAGAAGATAGACTTTGTATCTGGTCCATTTGTTAATTGAAATGTGCTCTTTTCAGTGATATAATGGCAAGATATAAGCAATATGTCTTTGAACTGTGCTGTGATTTGTTCATTTTAAACATCTCATAAGTCAGAGACCTTTATTGTTTTAGGACTAAGGCCTACCTGGCAAAAAGGTACCATGACATGAGCAATGAATGTTAAAATTTAGGCACGTCAGGGTGGAGTTGTACAGTCACACACATTGATAATATTGACTGAACGCCTACGAGATGAAAGGCCGGATAATAACAGGGCCAACTTTTGCTCATTTGTGAGGAACTTTCCAAGATATTGTTTAAACCGCTCATCTTTCAACCTGAATTGCAGTGTGGCACACACTCGCTCCTTCCGCCCCACCCCCCACCCCCACACATACACACAGATAGAGAGATAGTGTGAAGATTTATGTGACAGTCAACTAATTGCATGCTGCTATTTGTCTTGAGGAAGCGTCACCTGATCCACACTTGGGTGGTTTAAAAATTAAACTACAAGAAACATGCCTACCAAATACAACAGCCATTTATTGCATATTCATCTCACTGTGAACATGACGTAAACATAGACTGAATACCTGAAGCATTCTAAAAACACCCAACAAATGAATATCAATGCTGAAGAAAACTGTAATGATGCTAATTATTCCTTTAATTAAACAAATAATTCATGGCCAATCCTAGTTCATCCTTTTCTACTGAATTATTTTCAGTTTTTTAAGAGGCTATGTATGGTTTGACAGTTTTATGTAAAAGTATTGGCACCTCTGGTCAATGCAGATGAATGTTTTGTTGACTGAACCACACTCAGTGAAGAAACTCAAGAAAATGACTAGTATATTACAAGAAGACATACATCAAAATCAACCTTGAACTACTTAAAGGAATAGATTAATTAAAATGCCCTTTTCCATCTCCATTCCCAGACTGGAATGTTAATAAAAATCAGTGGTTTAATCTTAAACACGCTGTGCATGTAAGATGATCTCAGAATAGTTTTGAACTTGAGGTGTTCTGCAGGGAAAAGTCAGGGGAAAATATCAAGAACAGGAAGACTTAACTCACTAAAAGATACGTTTAGGGGCTTTCAGCCAAATGGGGTCTTGCTTGAACACGGTTTGAAAGGATGGCCAAACTTTAAGCACATGTTACATTTCATGCACTACTTGGCAATGAAAGTAGTCCAAAATTAGTGCTCAACTCCGTCCAGAGAAACATCCCTTTAATCTCTTTGTATGAGCACTTTAAGCCGTGGGCCGGACTTGCTCCGACAGGCCTTAAAACAAGGACAACACAATCCTATACATAGTGTAATGCACAGATTCCCATGCTGACCATGACTGAACTCAGATCTAGTCCTGGGCTGGCCTTGGCACTGTCCTGGCCCTGACTGGGGCTTTATACTTAAGTGCTGTCTCATACAGCGAATATGATCATCATTACCAGCCAACAAATTCATAATGTATAAACATTAGGCCCATACAGATGACAAATGACGATTACTATCTGTTGAAAATCATGTTTAGATTTCCAGAGGCCTTGTCCAAATAAACATGCGGTTCTGTCTGTAATGTTTTCTTTTAGTGCAGGCTGTTGGAATGGGATATTATTTCAAGTAGGCAAATTGGATGAGAACGCGTTCCACAAAACTGCAGCAGTGGCCCTATGCGAGGGAAAATGACTTTGGCTTTAAATCATGCAACCACTCTCTTTCTTTTTACTCTCTCTCTCTTTTTCTCTCTCTCTCTCTCTCCCACCATATCTCTCTCTCTCTCATTTCTACTCTCATGACGTCAGAAATATAGTGCACGCCCTGCACCTTCCCTCGGGGAGAGGCTTTTACGATTGAAACCTGACACCATTTCTGTGTCCCATAAGCAACAGAGCTGTAACTCACATCAAAGGCAGGCAGCATCAAATCACAGCACAGCTGTAAATTCACCTGTCAGCCATGGACCAATGGGAAAGCAGCATTAAATCAGGTCTGTCACACTGGCGGCCAATGGCAGGACGGTGGCGGTAAATCTGTCAGGCCTGGGGTCTGTTAACGGGCACTGTGGTGCAGACGGGGAATCCGTGGGGAGGGGGGCAGGGAGGAATGAAAGAATATGAGAGAATGAGGGAGAGGGATAGAGAGATGGAGAGAAAGAGAGAGAGAAATGGAAAATGCAAGAATGAGATAAAAGTGGGGGAGGGTGGGGAAAGACACAGAAGGTAAATGAGAGACTGTAAGAAAGAAAGAAAGAAAGAAAGAAAGAAAGAAGATAAGAAGAGATGGAGAAATGAAGATCGGTGTAAGACAAGATGAAAAAGAGTCTAAAAACACAGTATAAGAGACAGAAAAAGTAGAAGATTAAAGAGACTAGAAAAAGAAAAAGAGAGGGAGCAAAATAAAGAATAAGGGTGAAGAAAGAGGGAGATGCAGAAGGGAAGAAGATAGATAGAAAGAAAGAAAGAAAGAAAGAAAGAAAGAAAGAAAGAAAGAAAGAAAGAAAGAAAGAAAGAAAGAAAGAAA
>JBBMFX010000128.1:3710796-3722194 GCA_037832545.1 Rhabdalestes septentrionalis
GATAGATAGATAGATAGATAGATAGATAGATAGATAGATAGATAGATAGATAGATAGGTAGATAGATAGATAGATTGTACGATCTCTGTTCCAATTTATCAATTTATCCCAATGTTGTTGGATGGGCTTAAAGTCAGGGCTCTGTACAGGCTCTGTACCTCCACACTGAAGACATCCACCCATCCAACCATGTCTTCACTGAGCTTGCTTTGTGCCCTGGGGTACAGTCATGCTGGGATAGAAAGGGGTCTTCCTCAAACTATGTCCACAAATTTGGAAGCATGGTGTGCTCCAAAATGTCTTGGTTTGCTAAAGAATAAGGATTGTCCTTCACTAGAAGTAAGGGCAGTAAGGGGCTGAGCCCATATTTGATAAATATGTGTACTTAAATATATAATATAACCCCTTCATATTCCTAATTATATAACCCCATTCATGTTCCTACAATAATCATTTTGAATCAATTTTAATATTTTATTTGTCATGGTACACTGTATCTTTGGATCATTGCATTTGAATTCTAGCAACATTATTCCCAATATATTTTATAAATAAAATGTAAAAAATGGATAAATAACGAGTGATTATGCACATAAAATAGTGGTGCTCCTGTTGTCAAGAGATTTAAGCATTTTGTGTGTTTTAATTGTATCTACGTTTTATATATATGTTTTGCGTAGTGTTTCATATTGTTTTATACTGCTTTTAATGCTTTCTATTATTTTTAAATATTCTAAAGTTTCAAATATATTACTAATTTTACAAAAAAAATTTTTTCCTCTTTTTGATTTCAGTTTTATATTGTTACTGAGGGATAAACCTGTTCATGCAGCTCCCTTAAAGATTTAGATGACATCACAGATTTTTATAATTTACAGTTTTTAAATGACAATATTTCATAGCTAAATAAGATGGTGTTCTGGAAAGCAAACTCAAATACACAAATATTTTTTCCTACAGTTTCCTAAATAAAAAAAATGCTTTTTGTTGTAATTTATTTTGTGATATTTGTGCCAAAACTTGGGAATGCAATGTATACAGATGCATGAAATTGTGTGTTTTCTTAAAAATATCCGTAAAAATCACTTGTAAAGAAATTCAATAAGATTTTTTTAATGATAAGCTTTGAGTTAATATTTTTAACCTTGAATACACTTGGTAACAGACTAAATGACACCTCTGTTTGTCTTTGATGTAAAAAAAAGATCAATCCAAAAACGTGTTTTCCATCAAAAATATTTTTTTCATTAAAAACAAGCTTTATTACACTTGCAGCATAAAGTAACTGTCCTGAGGAGGCATGGGTTCTTTGATGTAATAAATGCGGAAAATACCGCTTAATTTCTCTGTTGCACCTGTGTTCTTCCCTAAACAAACTGGCATATAGAATCAGACTAAATCAAGTTAATGGTGGGAAATCCTAAACTGTGCTGTGGTGGCCCTAAGCTGCGGAGCTGGACACTGCGGCTATCCTGGAGGCCATTTCCGTCTTGTCAGGAGAATACACCCGCTGTTTTACATTCTCCGGTTTGTCAGGCCTACAGATGGAGGTTTGGATGAATGAATGAAAAGAAATGGGCCTGTCCTCAAATTTGGTGAACTGTAGCGAGCCTGCACAGTGTACTTATGACCTTCCTGTCCCACTGTGTGGATAACTGAGCCAGAGCTGTAATTCCGAGCTGTCTTGCCCTTATTGAAAGTTTCCATTTTGTCATGCTGAATTCGAACCCAATGAGGAATTCGATCACAAAAATAGGTCCACTTCCTTCCCTACAGTACCACTTACCAGAATGGGGTTTTGCCCAGGCGTTGTCATGCATTGAGGTCTGTAGTGGAGCCAAAGTGCTTTTGACTCTCGCTTGTCAATTTCATGCAGTTTGGAGCCAGCTATTAGTAATGCTATGGAAATTTAAGCCCATTGGTACACTTACGATCCTTACAGTTTCTCTCTCTGATAATGAGGAGACTTGTGTACACCCAAAGTCCTTGACAGCAAACCATAAAATCCTGCTCTGTTCAGAGTCACCATGCAAGTTAACAACCATGCGAATATACCCTCAAAAGGTCCTAATGGTCCTTGCGGTTTCTCTTTCTGATAGTGAGGAGACTGTAAACTTCAATTTCTGGTTGACTTTGAGCATGGTCACCATGACTATTACTGGAGTTGATATGTTAGCTATCTGGTAAAATAGATCTTATACTATTTAGTCTATTAGTCTGTTAACTATCTGGTAAAATAGATCTTAAACTATCGGCACAAAGGGTATGTTTAGTTGGTTTCGGAAATTTTCTTCATATAGACATTGATTATGACTGTACATTTTAAGTCTTTGTAAGCAAACTTTGATTCACTTTAGCAACAAATGTGTCCTCAAAAGGTCCAAAAAAGTTTTTGACCATTAGCGTATTAGAAAAATCTGATTTAAAAAATGTAAAACAGTCTAAAAGTCTTGTGTGTTTTTTTTCAATTTGTTTCCAAAACATTAAAAACAAAAAAATGAGCAGTTTAGATATTTATGGACATATGTGTGTGATGCCGTTATTATTATTTTGTGTTTTTTTAAATGAGTTTGACTTTGATCCTGTGACACATGAACAACCAACAAAGCTCAGCATGACGTCTGCCATATGATGACAATTAAAAATTTGTTGCACAACTGACATCGTTTCATTGGACTTGTATTCTAAGAATTAAGGTTTAATTGTCCATCTTACACTTTAAAGGTAAAATAAATGAACTGCTCAAGTGGCATATTTGTAGAGGAATAAAATCAGATGGTGTGTAATGTGTCTACATACTAGGCCACTAATCAAGATAAACCTCCACTGGAACGGCAATGCATCTTTTTCCTGCTCTGTTGGAGATCTGACCCAGTTGTCTAGCCATCACAATTTGGCTCTTGTTAAAATAGTTAAAATCTTTACTAGCATTATATATATAAATATATTTATGTATTTTTTTATATTCATTATTAATAATTAAAAAATTGAAAGGAGCTGCTGTCATGAGATAATCAGCAGTATTCACTTCCCCTGTCAGGCTTTAATGTTGTGGCTCTTCAGTGTATATCCTTTTCAGCCAGTGGCAGCCCTGATCATTTACATTAAAGTGATACGTTTTCAGACAGAACTGCTTTCTGAATGGGGACCAACGTATGAGAGCCTATATAACCAAAAATGGTCCACATACATTCACTCTAATTTTCCTTTTCTGTTTTTCAAGTCTTGAACCAGGACAATAACTCCAGTAGCTTTATGTCATTCTATATACTTAGTGGGCCAGTCTCTTTAAATAGCTCCTCCACTAACTAAGCCCGGCTCTCGTGAGTACCACCATGCAAGGCTGATCTAATTATGTTTTAATTTGGGTCATAATCCAGGGACTGGTGGTTTTGCAATGATACACAGGCCTCAATGACGAGAGTCTTCTCCAAAACAGCATATAACCCCCCTTTTTAATTTAACAGATCCTCCTACAGGCAGCCATCATAATTGCACTGGTCACCTCTTCTGGGAAGCACCACTGTGAAAACCAATCTCCGAAGGGATTTTCCCTGCATGCTGTTCACATCTATTTACTACTCCAACTAAACTGACATCTGAGGCCTTTTAGCTCTGTGCCCTTTTGGTTACAAACACCACTTTCAGAGACCTACAGTGGGTTATATGCCACATTAAACAAAGCTTGCTGTATGTCAGTTTGAGTTTTATGCTTTGTTTTTCTTAATAAGAAACATGTAAAACAAGGAAATTAAAATATTTATGTACTATATGCCCTCTTCAGCTTTGTGTTAAATGCATCTTCGTATGAAGATTGTTCCAAATTTGCTGGCAGCAGGAGAGTAGCTCACCAGAACGTTTCGCAATAGAGCGCTGGGTTTTCACAAGTTTACCACGAAGCACATTTCGAAATAATCCCTTTGTGCTGTGGAGGACACAATACGAGTAACTGGACGAGTAAGATGAAAAGATAAACCGTTTAATACAGGCCATAGTGTCAAGGCCTAAAATGCATACGTATTTTTTTTGTTGGATGTGTGCTGTTGGTTTTTGGAATGGGTAATCCATGTGATTTTGAATCTGGTCTATTATGGTATGTAGTATGTCTTCATGTTCACATCTTCCTGTCTGCCTCCTGAATTAAGGCAATTTTCCCCTCACTACCTGTCTCTATTTCAGATTAATTGATTAACTCTAGGCAGAAAATTGAGATTTCTGTTTTCCCTGTAATATATTAAAAACAACAGTTGGCATTCATCTGTGGAATAACAGAACTACTTAGGCGACACTGGGATATTGGTGTCATAGTATCACCCCAGCATGAACTTGCAGCTCTTCTGAGGTATCAGACCAAACAGGTTAGCCTTCACCTATGCAGAGGAACACTTTTAGTGCCTAATGCCCAGCCGCTAATTCACCAGTCAACTTGACCAAAATCACAAAGACCCTTACTCTTGCTCCCTTTACCTGCAACCAATACATCAACGTCAACAGCCAACTCTTCACACACTGCCTTACTGCCCATCAGGTGTCATTGTAGTCAGATAATCAATGCTAATCAATGTCAGTGGATTTCTGTAGCATATAAGAGTCTTAAAGATGGTCTGTTTAATTATAAGTAAACAGACCAGTAAAACTGGGAAGTTTGAGAAACTGCAAGATAGTCAAACTGCAAAAAAACAGTCTGGTAAAATAAAGGTAACAATTAAAAAATGCGACATGCTATGGAAAGGAAGAATCTCTGTGATGTTGACATGGGCATAACTCACCTTTTTTATTTCCTTGTTTGGTCTTTGCCTGACATGGTGGCCCTCCACAGACACAAGTACAACAAGAGTTAATGTATTTATTGTGATTTTTAAAACTCAATATGTAAGGATGGTCTTAGGCACAACATGAAGCACAGGGCCTTAAACCTCTTATGTGCGACTGAATCACCCTGATGCATGGAAGTTTTTTATTACTTCAAAAAGTGGGCGTAAAACAAGATAAAACATTTCAATAAATAGTGTAAGCGATTGTTAATAGTAATTGCAAAGAAACATTTATTCTGCCTAGAACCATAGTTTGTTTGGAATATGTTATGTGCTTGTAGATTTTATTTTACTTACAGGCATTACTTGAGCGGTAAGGACGCATTTGAGATTTAATGTGTGTTACTTTTTTGTATTGCAGTTTTTTAGTGAATCATATGGTATGTATTTTAATGTGGAGTCAATAATTATTAATTTTGATAATGGAGCAGCTGTTGAACTGGTTAGCTTGCCTCGTTAAGAAAATAAGTGTCCAGTTTAAACAACACTGGGTTCTTACTTTCAGCAAATGTCTAGTCATTTAAATGCTTTTCATTGGATTGTGACTAAGAAATACACCCCTCCATCAGTTATGCAAAATACAATATTTTCATTGAACTGCACTTTCCTGCTTTTGCTCCACCATAAGTCTTCATTATTTCCTGCATGCCCTCGAGGCCAACAGCAAAAACAGGTGCATCTTTTTTTGTCTGATGACCCAGCCATTCCTTTTCATCAGTCTCATCAATTTTCATTACTTTTTCATCATTAGAGTCACTTTCAAAAGTGCTGATGACACTAAAGCATGTTTGTCTGGTCACAGGGGTGTAGCACACAGGGGGGGTGGGGGTTTTTGTCAAATTAAACAGTATTACATTGATTAAATTGTATTTATAACTTGGCTTCCCCATCCCAGATTACCCCCACTTTTGGAAAGCTTGATACGCCCCGGTCTGGTCAACCTCTTCAGGCCTCCTCGTGCCCCACACTTTGGCATGGTTATCATGGTGGCAAGGACAGACACTGCATCTTGGCATATATAGCAAGTGTAATGAGAAGCTGTTTATTATTCTATAGAAATTTCTTCAGCTGCCAGTGGCTGCTAGTTGTGTAATCCAGAGTGTTAACTTGAACTTAGTGTTTGAAAAAGCTATTATCTTTTTTTTGCAGTAAAAATTGCAATGTGTTGTGCTATTAATTTGCATATTTTGATTAAACTGAGTTGTGCTCTATAATTTCAAATTAGCTTAGGTCAAGCCCAATCGTGGAGTGACCTGGGGGTTTTCATGCCCTCAACATCTAACCTAACATCTAAGATGTATCCAATCAACTAATTAAACAGCCTTTGGTTTTAATGGATATTATTGCGTATATTTGAGCAAGGAAAACACTAAATCATGGGCTGCTCCCAAACCAAGGCTAAGCCCACTAGGGTATAACATTTGAAGAGCACCGTTTTATTCAAGTTAATCCAAAATGTGTAATCTGTGAAAAAATTGCAGCCACTTTTAAACATTCTCTCGCTTTTGAGGTGAACCAAGAGTAACATTTTGGCCAAATTTATCTGATTGTATCTTTGGTACATGCACAAGAAATGCAAAAATGTGAAGGTCTGGAGATTGTTGTTGATCTGACAGTTGAATTTGGAGTCTGCTGCTGTTGTTTCCCAACATGAGGATCAAAGTCGTGTCAATGCCAGGAAAGCTGGCTCAGAGTAAATCAATCAAAGACTCAGTCAAAACATTAGGTGTGTCACAATCAACTGTTTGCTTCGCTGTTAAGAAGCAAGAATGCATTGGTGAAATTAACAAAAACAAAAGACCCGGCAGACCGCAGAAGACCACAGTAAGGGGAGCACCAAGGAATACTTTCTATCACAAAGAACAACTGTTGAACAGATCAAGCCTCAGTCTAAGTATTCTTCTCCCCAGGTTCAGAGAGTTTGGAGGGTTACACTTCAGAAGGTTCACCACAACATTTAAAACACAGGGAGGTCTCCAGGGCAGAGAGGCCAGGTTGCTGTTTACTCAAAAGTAAATTGAAACCTCATAGTGTTCTAGGACAGAGTCTTAAAACAATATGAGACCGAAGTTTGAGCATCAACGGGAATACGTGGAAAAAGATACAAACAACCCAAGACCCAAGAGTAGAACTCCCAGCCATAAAAGTGATGAGCCACTTTGTTCAGTATACCTTCTCATTGTCCGTTTGATCAGTTCAATTGACCATACAGGTGCATTTTGTAGTTTGTCACAGACTGTATTCCAACTTTTTCCCTCAAATCAGTTGTAAGCCCTCCTTTAACTCATCAGTGATCAGAACTACACCAGGACCTCCAGTGAAATCAGTACAGCAGTGACACTGACATAGTAATGGAAAGCTATAGTGTGTGTGAGTGAGTGCTGCAGAGTTTGCATCACACACAGCAGGGCTGCTAAAGTTTTTAAACATCTCCATGATGAACTGAGAATAGTCCACCAAATAAAATATCCAGCCAGTTGATGCTTGTGGTCTGAAAGGACCACCGATAATTAAAGTTGAACACAAACTTTGCAAGATACGTTCTGATTAGATGAATCTGCAATGACCTCTCTTCTGCAAGGGGGACCAAAAGGTTAGATGGGTCTAACAGATTGGACATAGTGTTTTAGTACACTAAAACACACCTGATTCTTAAAACTCACACACTAACAGGCCAATGATGTACAGAAAGAATGGATTTAGTGTACTCTAGTACCAAGGGCAAGAACAAAAAGGATGAACCTTCATGATAAAACTTATATTTCCTCAATACCCTTGGTAACTGACACCACCTGTATTTGAACATTGATGCAGTGGAGCATTTTATGACTTATGGTAATAAGTTTGTATTTGTATTATTGTATTTGGAGGTGCCTCAAAGCTGGTTGCTACTCTGATGTGGATGTGTGAATGCTGTGTAAAATACTATATTTGCTACACAGAATATTACTATTTATATAATAGGTTGACTATAATAATGTACTGTACAGTTTTCACTACAATACTGAAAACTATACTGAATAGAAGATTCTACTTCTACTTCACATTTATGAGCTTTGTAAGACAATGTCCTAAACGGTTAGTGATGCAGCTTTGCTTCTAAGAAGCTACAGTTAAGTGGAATGCATTTCGGAAGAATGTTTGTCACTGTGCAAACGTTGTACCTGAAAGACTCCAAATGAGGAACCCCGTACCCACAGTCACATTGCGTACAGTAACTGTGTCTCAATACTGCTTGAGATAAAATGAACTGATAATTAGAAACCTTTCGAAATGGCTGGCCTTTATCTCTTCATACACACCCGAGCATGCTCACAATAAGACACAATTTGTCAGTTTAATAGGCACACCAACCCAGCACCTACATTCACTGGAACTGCTAAAGGACCATTACGGACTCACAACACCGACAATATTCATCTAGGTTGAACTGGTACAAATGTAACAGGCATGCTGGCCACTTTATAAGAAACACCTATAGTTGTGTGCTACGGTTTAGGCAATCCCTAAAATACATGCTGGACAAGGAACAAACATAAATATGACATTCAGATGCAAACCTTTTTAATTTTAAACTAAGATTAGCCTGTTGTAAAATATACACATGCAATATAAAATGTGCCATAAGTTTTTGATTTATTTTTTATTGTTTTCCAATATATTACATTTGTGTTTTTTTAAATCAATGTCTTTTTGTATTTGCAGCCATAAAAAATAAAACAAAAAAGAGTGTGTCAAGGTGTGCCTATATTTTTTTTACACTGCTGCACTATTTTGCTATACCTTGTTCATGTAAAGTATCTATTTTGACATAATATGTGTTAATTATACTGTAGGCCTTCCTCGATGTGTAGTTTCCAATCACTGGACCACTACTGGCTGGGTATTTTTGGTTGGTAGACTATTTATAACCTAGCAGGACCACAGTCCACTACTGAAATGTTCCGGTCAGTGGGGGGTCCTGTGCTTGTTTTATTCAGTGACAAACTGTCAGTAACCACTGGACTACAGTGATCATTTCTATGTCTAAAAAGTTAATATACATGTTGAGCATTACTGATATAAATAGCCACTGACAGCCGACACAGCCTAGTGTGTTTTCAATAAAATATATTTGACAGAGGCCGACGTCATTGTTACAGCTCGGGTTGTGAACACAACTTTCTTTCTGCGTGAGTCAGGGTGTGGTGAGGGCAGCCATGCATTTGTGGTGTATGTGTTTGTGTGTATGTGTGCTTGTGTGGCAGCAGAAGGAGAGAAGACAGAGGGAAGGGGGATGTTAGGTGGCGGAAGTTCTGCTGAGTGCTGATAAAGGCTTTGCTAGGTGCTCATGCTAACTGCTGTGGTTTTTGAGCTTGGGCAGGGGCAGAACTGAGCGGCCTTGCTATCAATCGCCTCCAACAACCCCTCCACCCCCCTCCAGGCTGTCCTGCCTGGCCTGTACTGTTGCACAAGGATGCACACTCTGCCAGATGATGTACATTTTGAAGCCAATTCTGACTTTCAGTTGACTTTATTTCTGCAATAATAATTTCTTTTATTCTTGTGGAATAATGTTTCAAATAATTCTTGTGGAATAATGAGTCAGTGAGCTGCATATTGCTGCCATGGTTTTCTATTTTTTAGGTTTTTCCTAAAACAGTGATGATTTTAGGACTACACATATACAGGTTTCAAATAAGCTTTCATGCCCATAAATAAGCAGCACAGGGCTTCTGACTGGAGCAGCTGGATAAGCGTTTACCCATCCTTTGATCCCTGGTGATGCAACAACCATCCAAAAGTGCAAAAAATTATGATTGGCTTTGTTCTTTCAGGGTGTAATGCTAGTCAACATGAGTATCTGTTAGCTGATATAACAGAATTGGCAGTTAGTGTTCTCCTGCAAGCGTGTTGAACTGTCCATTGTTCCAAAGGATAGAGCGGCATTTGGTGGAAGCATGTACTAGCCGTCGTCCTCTTAGGACTGGTAGCATCGTGTGATTGTGTCCTTGCTAGACTTTGAAACTGGACACGACTAAATTTGGGAGAAACCTGGTGAAAATTCAACAAAAAAGCAATATTTCCTCCATGAATGTATTTTTATGGTTACTAGGGTAAAGAACAGGATAGTAAATTTAGTTGCCATTCATATTAGTTATCAATACATTTTGTTACTTTTTGTAGAATGCTTACAATGTAGTTTTAAACTCACATTACAAGTTTTCAAAGCAGGCGAATATGTAGCTGTTTTAAGTATTTGTCTGTTACCTTATTAGGTGACGGGGCACCACTGCCCAAATACACCAAGTTGTCACGTTTAGTAAGTGTATTTGAGAATGGTTCCTACAAAACTGTCTTGGACACACCAGACCTTCAGGACTTGCAATGTGATCTTAAAATGATCAAATATACTGTATGATACTATGCTATGCTGTAGTCATACTATACTGTGCTATGCCATAATTATTTTATATACTTACATATAAAATATCATACTATGATTCAATATTACACTATTATACTATATTTCAAGGTTCAGCCAATGGTGACTCAGGTTAAAGTTTACAAGCTATGGGCTGTAGGAAGTCTTTATTTTTTATGTAATGGGGCAAAACAAGAAATGAAATTAGGGACTCCTTGGCTTATGTCATGATTCCCACTTTGTGTCACAAGAGCACTACAGTACCAATACTGCCACTGAACACAATCCTTTTGGCTCAGATTGTAACTTCCTAATCAAGTTCAAATGATTTGCCTTGAAATGTGATCATCATTAAGGATGATCCTTTAGAGTCATAATTTCAGTGATTCTATTATTGAGCTGTAATTCCGAACACTTCAATGTAGACCAGTGTATTTGTGTAGACTAGTGAATTTGTGAAAGAGGTGTATAGCATAGACTAGTGTATTTGTGAAAGAGATGTACAATCCCAGAACTGTCCGTAAATGTACTTCCTTTTCACAAGACTGCCAAAATCCATGTGAGGTGGTACATTGAATGAATATAGGTAGATCCTTTGAATAGCTACTTTTCACAGTAAACTATAATGTGGTCAGGAAATAAATACTATGATGTTGAACACACATGGGTATCTTTTCCATTTTTCCCAGCAGAAGGCTACGATGAATTTTCCCAACATCACCACAAACCAAGGGAACAAATGCCCTCATTGTAATTAGCTTGGAAGGTTTTTTCCATAGATTTGAAATCGGCATGTTTGTTCGCGTGCTGGTGATTTGTACGTGTTTAATGGCACTGTAAGATGTCTGGAATCCTGCTCCGGCCTCGGATATTTCGGAACATTGCTTACAACATCACTATACTACACATAAAACAACGTGGGATGCCCAGTGTGATATAAATGGACGGATGAGGAGTAGTTTGGTGGGTCACTATGGGGGTGTGAATGACTTCCTGTGGTCAAGCATTGGGCCATGCAAGGGTGGGAAAGAGATGGACCAGGCCACAAAGGTACGAGTGATCTGTAAATGACAGCACAACATATAATTATTACTTGAAGAGATGAAAAACAAGAGAGGTCAGGCAGAACACGCACACACTAACACACACACACACACACACACACACACACACACACACA